>CM051364.1:14895491-14955276 GCA_028015245.1 Cardamine occulta | reverse complement strand
GCGATTGGTCTTGATAATCTCCCGCTTTAACTGGATTGTTGCATATTTACTTTTCATGAAGTTTTCCCGGATTGAATTTACGTTTACTTTTTTGATGTGAGGGTATATCAGGTTAAATCGGTTAAGAAGCGGCGACATTTTGCACCTTATCTTGTTTTATTACCATCGGGCGCTTTCTATTATCACACCAATCACTTCACAACCTCTGTAGGTTGGTTACGTACAACATTAGTAGCCAAGCAGTTTCGTCAAAGGAGATAAGCGATATGATTGTATCATTACAAGTGGAGATACATCAACAATTCTGGAGTTGATATTTATCCATTGTGGCCCTTGCTGTTACTTCAAAAGAACTAGGCCTGTTATTTTTATACGCCCGATGCTTTATAATGGACTTCTGTGAAATTAAAAAATTCTTCCAGATTTTCTCAATCACCTTAGAACACCCTCGAAGTTGATTACTGGTTTTGATCTCGGACTGACCGAAAAGGATTGAGTTGTCCAAGTAATTTAATGGTCTCGGGATTGATATTCCACAACTTCTCTATTGATCTTGGCAGAAACCAGGATGAACTTACAGGAGGTAGAATGGTTACACTGGACTTCGTACCATTCAAATTGAGATAACAGCCATATCCATTCCAAATAGGTAGGGTATTGAGGTATTTCACAATATCTTTGACAAGAAGTTGATATTGTGGGTTCTGCTTATTCCTTATGACTATCCAAAACACAAATGAATCCAAATGAAACTCCTCATTATCTCACTCTTTCTGCTTTTTGAAATTTAATAAAGGCGATATCTCCCTCTTTCTTTCTAACCCCTTTTGTTTTGTTAAGTGTGTTCTGCTGTTCTTCTTCTTTATATTATATATTGGTTGTTTTTCTATCAACATTTAATACGTGGGAAGGGCCCAAAATCTCTCCAAAACCTACCACAATGATTCAATACAATGGAGATATGTCATTTTTCAAATTTGCATGATACATGTTTTCTTACCATTACCTAATGTCATTATTTGGTTTGTCCATAAGTTAGCGTTTTGAATTTCTATGCTGTTTTTTTTTTTTTATGTAAGTGCACAATTAAAAAGTCTATTACCCTTTACGGAATCACCATATTTTAGTAACACATGTCTTGTTTGATTAAATTATTAATTTCTGATTTATTAATTCGGAAATTTTATTTTAATTATTTATTGCAAATTATTATAACTGTTTAAATTATTCAAATTGTGTCTTTGCATTTCACTTGACTAAATTGTGATTTTTAAAATTTATTATTTAAATCTATTTATGCAATTTAACCTGTTTGTTTTTATATAATATATTGAACTTCTAAATTCTGGTTTTTTTGAATACCTAACTCATGTTCGTTTCCGTAAACAGATTCGATTTTAAAGTATAACTAACAACACTACCAACTAGACTTTGATTCGATAGTTAGAAAAAGATGCTCCAATCATTGATGGAACCGTTGGAGGTGTCTCTCGTCGGGTCTTGTGAATCGACGCCCCAAACATAGTTTGGAAGTGGTCTCCTTATGAACCCATCAGTGCCTGGTGCTGTAAGCGTATGACTGATGCCGGAAATGTTAGTGGGATTGGTCCAAGGACACAGACTGTCAGAATTTTAATCCTAATTCATAAAGATAAAATCCATCGTTTTATTTACTATGTGACTGAGTTGGCCTGATTTTGGGTCTGCTGCTACCTTTCCCAAATGATTCTGGATTATTGGGTTTTCTGGTGGATTTGATCTAATAATTAAATTATACCTAACATCATCCACACACATTAGTGGTTTTTATTTTATTTTCAAGTAAACTCCATAATCTTTAGCAATCCATGAGCGTAATTTATTAATAAAGGAACACTAATGATCTTCCATTTATCCTTAAAAATGATGATATTTTATTTTAGACCTTAACTCAACATATAACTCTTTACCATCCTTCTCACTTGAGTCAGTGACGTATAAAGTCTCATTATGTGTTCAAAATACATACGCCATACCGCAATGAAAGTCAGTTGTTTTTTATTATTATTATTATTTCTAACATGTAACAGCTGTAATTTATTTATTTTTTACTTAACATGGACTAACAAAAACTATGAGATGATTTTTTGAAAACTAAAATAATGTTGGAGTAATATGAATCTAATTATAAATATATGGTGTAATATTTAGAAATTTTTTTGTGTAGTAAAATGTTTTTTTTTAATGATTTTAGCTAAATTTAAACACAAACAAAATAGCTTGATTACAAAAAGCAAACCAAATCCAAGTCTAAGATCTAACAAAAGGATTGGATGTTTTCTTTCAACAATTATAAAAAAATATTTCGACTATTAGGAAGTAGATTTTTGAATCAAAACAGAAAACAACTTGTAACATGCATAATTTTACTAGAAACCAAAAGCAATGCAATTCCCCATATGTCATCTTTCTAGCCTTTCGACAATTCTATGTTATAGTTCTCTTTTGTTCTTGATATGAAAAATAGTGGGTAATACCGACAAAAAGTGAAAGGATTGACGTAGAATACAATTTATTGGAGAAAATCCCATGTAAACATAGACATATACAATATACATAAATATCAAAATGAACTCATAATTTTTTATAATAATTTGCGGTATATAAGTATATTCTAATACCAAGGTAAAATGATAACTTAGCATAAAAGACAAAATAACTCAATTTTATAAACACAAAAAAGTTTTTATAAGAAAAAAAAGGAAAAAAAACGTTATATTCCCCTTTCTCATATTATCTTCGTGGATACTCAATTTTCACCAACTTTAGTCCCATCCAGCCACGCTTTGGTGGTTTAATTCTATTTTTCCTCATATTAAATTCCATCAAGTTTAAAATCCATGAGGCAGAATCCATATTTACATGGAGGAACACTGGGTGATAATTCTGCCCACTGTTTTCCTAACTTTGCTGCCCATAGAACATCCAACATTTCATAGATCCTTCGGCGCTACCATATGGAAACAAGTATTTCTCATTGGATTTCAACGAGTGGATGGGAAGTCTTGAATTACTATACATGCAGCGAAAGTCTGAGAATACGATTAGGACCGAGTTTGTTTTGAAGTTCTATCATATTTTTGGTTTGCAATCTTTTGCTTCATTCAAACCAAATTCATAGCAATAACGAAAATAAAAAAGTAAAGAGATTATTCATTTTTGAACTAAACTCTTTTTGGATTAATATAAATCTAAAGACATCAAAATGTAGACTTTATATTGTTTTTATTTTTTTGTGGTAAGGTTGACTAGTTCTTACCAAATAAACTTTTTATGGTCTTAGTTAAACTTAACACAAAATAAACCAATTAAACTTATGACAGAAGAAATTTAGTGTCGAAAAGTAAGGTTATCCAATAAAATCCAGCTCAAATAAATTCACCTTACCAATTTTAATTAACCGCAAAAATTGGATAACAGATTCACAACCCATGAGAAGTTTTAATACTATCTCTAACCCTCAAAGTTTATGCCTCTTTAAAATCAAATTTGTAAACCCAAGACCACACAAAGTTTGCCCCTCAATTAATCTTAAAACGCGTTTTAAATTCAACTAAATATGATTTCTAACCAAAAATATACCTGAGTTTATATCTCTATAGAAACCCCATACAGTAAAACTTGTAAACCCAGAACCATATAAAGTTTTATTTTCAATCTAAAACTACATGGGGTTTAAGTTTTGACGGTTTGCGTTCAATTAATCTTAAAATGTGTGTTTAAATTAAAATTAAATTGAAATCTGATTTCCTAACCAAAAAATAATCCGAGTGGAAATCCACAAACATGACTGATATTAAACCTGAAATCAGTTTGAATGTAAATTATCTTTATACAAACACAGCCCTCCGCCTAACCCAAAGGGATCGAGTATTGAATCAAATAAAAACAAACACGGCTCGTATCTTTCTCATCAAGAAGGATCCTGCGAATTCGAATCACTGCAAAATGTACTCACTTTATCCGAGTTTTGGTTAAGGATTCTCTGTGATAAACAATTTTGTATTAATTTTCATCGTAGTTAAGATTCATTCTGAAATCGATGAACATGTTCTTGAGATTTCGTTTTTGCCCTCCTAAATATCTTGGATGTGCCTCTCAACACCTAACAATTACCTAATCGATCAAGGAATTAAGATTGTAATTCCTAACTCATCTCAAATTTGCAGTAACTTGTCATCTCATGTTCTTGACGCTGATCATAGAATCAAAGTCGGTGGATTGAAATTGACGTTGTTTTTTTAGTATACATTGTGGATGACTTGGACCGTTAATTAAAATTATATTCAGTTGAGAGCAGTTGCAAAACGTGTTTGGATTACTCATTTTCCGTATTATCAAAACGTTGGTGCCACAAAATATTACTTTGTCGAATCGTTAATTTTCTAAAACCCATCAATAAACCCATGAATCTTACCTCTCTGCTTCATAGATAACCCTAAATCGCATAGATCTCTTCGCTTCTACTCTTGTGTTCTTGGAGAAAAAAGTTATCTTGTTTGTTTCTGATTTGATTCGATACTCGGTAAGTGTCGAGGTTTGGTCTGTAAAGGATCATTTAGATTCGACTTGTTTTGGGTTTAGTTCGTGTGAAAGTTTATGATTTCCCTCGGGTCACTTTTTGGTTAGAAATCGGGTTTCGTTAAATTTTAATTTTAAAACGTGTTTTAAGCAATTGAATGGAAACCATCGAAATTTAAATACCCATTGCATTTAGTTGATGGGTGTTCTGGAATAACATGGATGCTCGAATAGGTGATTTGTCCAATGGAGAAACCGAGCAAAGCCCGTTGCATCATTCAGTGAAGTAAAGTGTCAGTGAATGTAATTTTGAAAGTTTTTATGCAATTTCCCTTTATTTATACATAACACAATGTCTATTTACTAATCACTTTTTTTTTAACTACCTTTTGTATAATTTAATTATTTTTACTTATACGAGATATCAGTTTACTTTTATGTAGTCATACATATTATAATTATTATTATTATTATTATTATTATATGTACTTTATTTAATATATATTATAAATTTTAAAATAACATACAACATGTTATAAAATTATTATTTTATTAATATATAGCATAAAATTGATATTTACTGAAATTTCTAAGATACTATAATTTATTTGATTTATGTGCATAAGTGAAACTAGGTTTTTTTTCATCGGTTTCAATCGATTGATAGTATAAAAGAGTGAAATATCGAACCTAATCTAGGCATGTCTATAGCATTAACGTGTAGATTAAACTAACAAGTCAAGCAATATATTTTAGGAGTTTTCTTACTAATAACCTAAAATACAGAAAAGTAAATTAGAGAGTTGAGAGGCCTCTCTCTAACAAATCATAAACTAAACATGCAAAAACTAAGACTAGTTGTGAAAACTAAGGTGACTCGAGTGAGTCACTCAAAGTGGTGCACTTTCGAGTGGACTAGTCGAGTGGTACTAGAATTCTAATGAAAGCGGTAAGCAAAAGATCTAAGAATAACAACTACTTGAATAAAAGACAAAGGGATCTGGGGATAGACTCATAGGATCATCTACACTCTCACGCCATGGGTGCTAATTTACTAAACTCAGGGTGAATCCTTGGACGGATCTCACTTCCAACCCTACCCACTGTCGTGGTGAAGGATCTCGACAAGTGACTAAAGATCGATCCATCAAAGCCAAGAAAGACTCATAACAAGTGAGTAGTTGGGTGGTGGCGTAAATCAACATCGATGCACCAACTCTCCGCTGTTGTCATTTAATCCTGGAAAAACTAGATCTGATGGTTCAAGGCACTTTTTGATGCTCATAGAAATCATCTAAAATCATGATCCTCTTGATCAAGAGAGGTACAAGCATTAAAAACAAAGAACCCGAAGAGGATTTTTAAACCGAATCAGCATAAATCAGCAAAAACCCAATGCAATCAAGGTGAGACTACCTAATCCATCCCGAAAACCTCTAAAGCGACTACTCACTCATCGAGATCATCACTCGAAGCCAAAAGCCCAAAAAGGCTAAGAATTGTCATAGATGAAGGATGATCCGATGAGAAAAGAAATTCGAAAAAAGGAACAATAGATCGAGACTCGATCTTATTAAAATTACTAAGAGTTTGCAAAATTCGAATCGAAATCTAAAGATAAACTAAGAGAAAACTAAGAGATAAACTAATTATGCTAAAGCGGTAGCGGAATAAAAATTGTGTCAGGTCGCGTGCAGAGTTATCATTAACCTCGGTATTTATACATAATAATTTAGGGATAATGAGAATCCGCCATAATTTGCAGAATCTTCTCAAGCGGTGCTCACCACTCGACCCAGCGGTCCGAAGTAGTCTGGTCGAGTAGCATCCTCAAGTCTTCATCCGAGTAGCCTCTTGAGTAACTTGAGCTTCCTTTGCGATCTTCAACTCTATGGCTCCATGTCCCAAAGTTATGACTCCTCGAGAAATCCTCACGTCGCTTCATAGCCTAGGAGGTTACACGAGTGATGACTCCTTGCAGCTCCAAGTACCTGAAAGTAGCACATGTATGCAAAATGCATGCAAACTAATGCAAAGAGACTAAATATCCTAAATGTCAAATAAATGCTATAAGTGATAAGAGTAATGCGATAAGTTCAACTGTAGGCCTGTAGCAAAGCCTCTAAATCAGAGAAAAGCTTTAATTGCGGTCTGCCCGCATGGCCCGCGAATCCGCAGCGGATAAGCCCATAAAACCGATACGCCTGGTCTCGGCCCAAGGCCCGCTACTTCATGGACATTTTTTCCCTGTCCAGACCCGCTCCGCCAGTGTACATTTTGGGCCATGCCCGTGGGCCATGGGCCTTATTGACAGCTATAGACTCACATCTATCTTATACATGAACTAAGATACCATAAGTAAATATATACTTCCTCTTAGTCATAGATGCCTTCTTCTTTGGAAGTTTTGCTCTGCACTTCTCACATCGACAACAATCTCTTCCCGTTGATATCTAATACAAACCTTTTTGTACAAGCAACTTTCTTATTCCTAAGTCTTCGTTTAAACAGAGAAGTTGGAAAAATTTTGTAACAATACATAGTTTATTTTGTTCAGCTCTTGGGTCTACATAAACTCATCATCTTGCTCTTCAAGTAATGAACTTAATATCATCAATTCTCCAACGATACCAGCAATTATAAACAGAGCAATTATAAAACCTTTTATAATAACACATAATATATTTAGTTCAGCTCTTGCATAAACATAGCCCACAAAATTTTTTCATCTTTTTATAAAATACTCGTCATCTTACTTTTCAAGTAATGTACTTAATGTTATAAATTTTCTAACGATTCTTTTTTACTACAAAAACAAAAGAATTTAGTTAATGATTTGGTAAATAAAAACACAAATATCTACTATTACTTTTCTCCGTAATTTAGCCAAAAATGGAGAGGGCTTTACCTGAGCCACAACACAAGTGTCCCAAGCATCTTTATATTGGTCATGTGATACCTAAGGCATATTATCATCACACGGTGGCCTCTAGCCTAACAAAACCATAAAACATTTGGTTCATAAAACTTATACGAGATATCAGTTTACTTTTATGTAGTCATACATATTATAATTATTATTATTATTATTATTATATGTACTTTATTTAATATATATTATAAATTTTAAAATAACATACAACATGTTATAAAATTATTATTTTATTAATATATAGCATACAATTGATATTTACTGAAATTTCTAAGATACTATAATTTATTTGATTTATGTGCATAAGCGTTTAAATCAAAAATAAAATAGTAAACACAATGTTTAACAAAGTATCGGTTGGTTTTTTTCAAACCAACTAGTCTTCGGCTGCAAAGATTGTTATTAGACATTAACAAAAAAACAAGAAGATATAGTCACATCTAGAGCCGTCGGGCATGAGCCCACCCATCTGGGCATGTCCGCCCGTCGTCGCCGTTCTCTCCGACCGCGCGGGCAAGCCGCCCAGCAGGACTGCGGCGCCTAAAATACATGTCCATACCCCCGCTATACTTAGCGGGTATCGCGTCGACCTGCGAGCATTGCGAAGAGAAGCAATTGCGGTGACTCTTGCATGTCGGTTTCGGTGGATCACGATGGATTAGCGGTGAATCAAGCTTGGATTATCTCCCAGGTTCTCTGATTTGAGTTCGTTAGCTCTTTCGTCTTTGATTCTTGTTCTTGTTAGTTTTTTTGCTTTTTTTGTTCTTGTTAGTTCTTGATTCTTGTTCTTGTTTAGAGATTTGTTGTTAGATGTTGTTGGTTTCTTGGCCAATTAATGAGATAGATTTGTTGTTATCGATTGAACAAGACTTGAATTTTGAGTTCTGTGATGATTATCTTTAGTTTTGAGTTCTGTATCTTTACCGATTGAACAATTTGTTGTTGTTATCTTTATTCTTTAACTTTGATATCTGAGACATTCCTTGGTTTTTCTCAAGTCATTATTAAGTCCTGATTCCTGTGTTTGGTAGTCGATATCCCTAATGACTTTCTTTAGTTTTTACAATGTAACCTTTATTTTCCTGCTGTTGCTTCAATATTTTTTTCCAGCTCTTGGAGGTTTCAGTCGTGGTTTGTATGTTGAGAAATGGGCACCTTTTGTCAAAGTAAATGATGAGAAAATTCGTTTTCTTTTTGTAACTTATTTAGCTCTGATGTCGATAATCATTTACATATCAAATTTTAGGAGTTAGCTGTTATTGTGGCTAGGGGAAGAGATGGTTCCATGGTTTGTTATCCCGTTGTTGAAACTGTTCCGGGTACACATAAGCTCAACTAAATATTAATATAAGTTTGAAAGATATGGGTAGCGTTTTTTACTTTCTACTAATACATCTTGAAATGCACTCTAGGGATAACATATGCCATATAGTTTTAAAGCACCTGCAGATGTGCCTTGGAAGATCAACAAACTTGCCACCGATGTTGCCCAAAAAGGCTGTCGGTTCTTTAGAAGGCGCTGGTGTTTTTGCAGTTGAGCTGTTCTTGACAGAGGATAGTCAGGTATTCTCATACACTTTAGGCACTCTACCTTTTATTTTTATTTTAACTTTGAGTCTTAGTTCCTTTCATATCCTGCTAAACGAAGATGATGTAATGAATGTTTTTCTTTACTTTAAAATGTGAAGTTTCTTCATAATAATATTGACTGCATTATCTTCTTATCTGTTTAATAAAACATGCAGTGGCTTTTTGGTTTCAATTTTCAAATTTCAGGGAGTAGCTGGTTTCAAATTAGCTCATCAGCTTATTGCAAGGGCTCTATGTGTTCAAGGTGCATCTGTTCATTGGTATGACAAGCCAGGTTAGCTTTTTGTTCTCTTACATTTTCTTTTTGTATGTTGTCAGTTTTTATGAACTATATGATTACTCACAAAGCTTGTACAATAAAACTTTGATTGTCAGAAATGAGAAAGCAACGGAAGATGGGCCACATCACACTACAAGAAAACACATGTGTAACAACGGAAGAATCAGTTGTCAATTGAATCGTAAATATGGTGTTACAAGCGGCTTCTGCGAACAACGATTCGTCATAAACAGGTAGTCGTAATGGCACATTCGATGTAATTTAAGTACGTAAAATATAACGAGGAACAACATTAGATTTGGTAATTAAATCGTAAAACAGGTAAGTCGTTTAATTCAGCGCAAATAGGAAATTAAAAGTAAGCTGCGGCAGGAATTTTACGACAAAATACCAACGATTCTATAATATAAATGTAATTAATTAAGTAACTTATGCGGTTTTCCAACGATTATTAAATATAGCCGTCGTTAATGCATCGTAATTTTTATTAGAAATTAATAAAATTTAATTAAAATATATTTAATTTTTATTGTTTTTTGAAAAAATATAGATTTTATTTTTAAAATATTGAATTATTAATTAATAAAAAATAATTTAATTAATAAAATTATTATATAATTAATAAAAAGTTCTAAAACTTATATTAAATTAAAAATTTATACAAAACATAAAATTCTAAATGTCCAAATTTATATCGAAAAATAATGATCATGAAATGCATCGTAGAATTGCCCTTGGCGGCTGCTTGGTAGGTGCTCGGCTGGGGTGGTTGCTGTGCATGTAGCTCTCAAAACTGTTGTTGCCGCTCCAATTCTCGAGAAAGGTTGGGATTAGTGGCGTAAAATTCGAACAAGGCGTTAAGACCCTGAACTTGGTTCCTCATGGTATCTTGTTCGACCCTCAAAGAACTAATCTCGGCGTTTGCAGCTGCTAATTCAGACGAAGTTGGACCGGATCATCTGCGATTGAACGAACATACGAAGAAGAAGCAATTTGGACGTCATGAACCGAACCCATACCTGAAGACCGACCTTTTTTTCTTGGAATAACCTGGAAAAAAATCATCAATAAACAAAATATAAAAAAAAAAATTTAAAATTTTAATTTGAAAATTAATCTTACCGATTGAAGATCTGATCAGCTTCTACCGTGCTTATCTCCACGGGAGTCCCATCCTCAGATTGCTGAGAAAGTTGTCTCGCGCTCAGTGATCCTCGTGGTGAGCTCAGTGTGGATCCTCTCGGATCTGACATCCACAAAAGCTCCATTCTTTTTTCTTGTGGATGTGCTCGAACAATCTTGGAAGAGAAGGCGGTCCTCCCTTAGCCTAGAAATGAAATTATAAAAATAAAAAATATTAATTTAAATAATACTAAATTTTAAAAAATATAGAATTAATTTTTTTCAAAAATTTTTACCAGCTTATCGGGCACCACAAAAAGGTGTTTGGCGGATGTATGGGGAGTCGGTAAAGTCCATCCGGACCAAGGGTAAGACGGGACTTTGAACACTTCCCGGATTTGATAACAGAATCGGGGCATTCCAAAACCGTACAAGTCCCTCCCCATACAGCATCGGTGATGTAGATGGGTTTGGATCTCCTAGTTGCCATTTCTCCTTCCAGTCGGAGACCGTGTTAGCAAGTCGCTTCATCGCCTTTATGTTGAACTATTTCTTCACTCTCTCGTTTATGGAAACTTCCCAATTCCTTTTTTGCTACAAAAAAGATTAATTAAAAAGTTAAGTAAAACATATAAAATAAAATTAAAAATTAAAAAATTTAATTTATTTTTTAATAAACATACCATAAAACATTTGAACCATGTTTTCCTGATGTGATCGAGGTACGAGAGTCCAGTTGGGATGAGGTTCAATGAAGTATCCCTTGATGATATCAGACGCTTCGACCTTTTATTATCCACACCAAACCTAAACAAATGTAAAATTAAATATGTATGAGTAATTAAATATTTATTATTAATGGCTAAAATTTAATAATTATATAAATAAAAAATTATAATTTACATAGCAGAATGTGTTCGGTGGCCGGTTAGGATCCAACTTGTCCAATCCTTCTCGTCCTGGTTGGACAAGAAGATCCTCGACGGTCTACCGTGCATATAGAACTGTAGGAGGAACTAATAAATCTGGATGTGATGGGTCTTGACCCTGCTGAGTCTCTGGTACAACAGGAGGTGGTGGGTTCTGACCTGCTGAGTCTCTGGTACCGTCTCATGAGAAGGGCGGCTGAAGTAGATGGTGCGTCAACAGATGTTGTCGTGTTAAGACACACGTCAACAGACGTCAACAGATTGTTAAGAAGAAGATACTTCTGCTCTAGTAGTGGTGTGTACGAAACCTAAAAGCGTCTCCTTGTAATGTGGACGGTCGGCCCGTCGTCTAGCTAAAGCGGAACTCCTAACCATATCTACACATACATTTGAAATAAATAATATTATTTTAGTTAACAATTTAAATTAAAATATAATCATTCTAATTAACTTATCAAAGCATCTACTTAACAATTCTAATTAAATTCCTTCTATCTAACTTAAACCATTCAACTTAACAAATCTACAATTAAAACTAAATAATTAAAAAAAAACAAAATTTACCTCAATTTCGGATGTAGAGAGAGAAAATCTAACTAGAGAGATAGTGAGTTTGGATGGAATGAACGTCGGAAAGAGGGGGGCGTCTTCATATATATAGATTTTGTGTTCCTCGTTAATCCGTCGTAACGTTAACGTCGAATTAACGAGGCCACCTCAATGTCGTCATAACTCGGCGTATTGAGGCAGCCTAAATAAATTAACGTAATATTATTTAATCTGAGTAAATTAAAAATTAAGTAATCTTGGCCTCGTTATGTTATAGCCAATTAACGAGGCAATCTCGATTATCGTCGTAACCACTCTGACGTCTTAACGAGCGACCTCGTAATTTCAAGTCGTAATATTCTTTTAATCTGAATACGAGTAAATTAAAATTTGTAAATTGACCTCGTTATGTTATATGACCATTAACGAGGCAATCCTAGTTATCGTTAATAATTAATGCGTAATAGTAATGTAGAAAAATCCGTTACTAAGTCCCATATTCCCTAACCTTTATAGGAAATGTAGAAAAACTTTTAAAATTCATAAATTGAAATTGAAAATATATAGAAACATTTAATTTTATATTGGATAGGATATTAAACATACTTAGTTATTAATACTATACGATAGTTTAACATAAATTAAACATACAAATAAATTGGAATCACTTTAAAGATAAACATAAATATTAGTTTCCTTCCATTTATCATGACGTAATGAACTACTCAATTTCTTCAGTATCATCTGACTCAACCTCATCTTCATGGTTTAACCAATTGTTTGGATTTCGATTTACACCACTGGGACCACTTTCTTGTAAGAATACTGTAGCAACGTTTTCTATAGATATTACCTTCCAAATTAACAAGTTAATGTTAATACTTATAAATAAATAACTTTTAACAATAAAATTGTAACTTACATTGGTTATGTTATTCAGAGTAATGTTAAGATATGTTGTCGCCCGTTCAAACTTAACAACTACAACCTCCTTTAGAAGCAACACTGAACCCTCCTTTATGTGCAGCCCATATTTGTTATCGGATAAAGCGGACCTATAAATGCTCGCTTATGCAGTACCGGTCGGATCCTACAAGAACACAAAAAGTACAATTAACATTTACTAAATATCAAATTGATTAATTAAGAACATCTAAAGACTAAAACTTATAATACAGTTTACCTTTATTATAACCATCGCATCCCCTAATCCATTATGAACCATTTTATGAATCACAGCTACTACAAAAGGAACGTGATACCATTGTGGTACACAAATCTTATGCAGCTCTTTTACCAGTGTCCACCTACATGTATGTCCACCTATATTCAAAATAAAATAAGTCAAAATATATATATATATATATATATATATATATTATTTATTGAGCAATCTAAAAAAATATTGTATACTAATAATTAATGCATGACATTGCAATTTACCTTATTGTGTTAGGTATTCAATTGTAGTCTTCCAAGGGACACCCATGAAAGAAGGATCTTCTGGCTCAACAACACAATTAACCAACCGTACATGTCTCTCATAAGAATTAAACATAGACTACGCTTATACCAGCACATTCTTGAAGCATTGATCGTTCAAGTTTTCTCCTTGCTCGTTCATCAACTTCTCTACACCTTGACGAGGAACAAAAAGATCTTTCATCATCCATAATTAATTAGTGTTTTTGAATAAATTTTTTACTTAGAAGCGTTTATTGTATTGATATTGAAAATGAGAGGATGTAGTATTTATAGAAATATTCGAACTTGTTAGTGTTTTATTACGAGGAAATGGCAAGCGGCCTCGTTAATTAAATGTAAATATATTGCAATTAACGAGCGGCCTCATTAATTCATCGTAATGGTTTAATCTTTTAACAACGTTTTTTACGACAAATCCGTTGTAACTCCGTAGTTAAATACTCTACACAAACCTAAACCACAAACATATGTTTTAATAATTTATAAAATTAAGAAATGTTTTTTGAAACTTAGAACCAACCATAAACATAAACCACTTAGTTGATAAATTGGAATTGAATAATATTTCAAACTTGTTGTACCGTCTTGCGCGTTAACATCCACAACTCCAAGTTTATTGGAGCGAACACTATGCCAATTGTTGGATCAAACCAATCACATTTGAAGAAGTACACATTTCATCCCCACTAACCCAGCAAATTCAACTTCAATTATCTCTTGTATGATCCCATAAAAATCGATCTCTCCTTTCACACATACTCCATAGTTAACGGATAACGATGTTCTACGTAGTCATAAGCATAAAAGCATATCCTCGAGTAAAATACATTGGAGCAGTGGTTATCTTACTGATTGGACTTTGAAGCAAGTCATGAAACCATGGTGGATAATATGGATCATCATAATCAACCTGATAAATTCAAAGTAAAATTTATTATCATTATCATTAATTAGTCTATAATGACTAATTAAATAATCAAATTTAAGATCGTACTTGAGTTTTTCAACCACGGAATAAAGTGTTGATCTTTCCGCTTGTTGATTTCATCATCCGATATTCCCATGATGGATTCTCGTACTTGATCCCACGAATAAGCTGCAATTATTAAATTATAAGATAAATGTGTGTGCACAAAACTCATGCGTTACTATCTAAAACATTTTATATGTTATATATATACCTTTCAAATGACCGCATTTCCTCACAATTTCGAGAATATATGTATGCGCATGGCGATCTTCAGGAGATGTCCACGAAACTTCTTTTAATTGTCCAGATAGGCGTCCAATTTGCGAAAATATGTTTTGGACCACCTTCTCCACATAATTTTGTGCCACACCTCCCTCGTCATATCGTTGAGATGCTCTTTTACGTGTACGTACTCTCGGCGAAAAATCGTCTGCCGCCAAGTGAGATGTTTCTTGAGCCAAACTACCTGGACCACTTGCACCTTTTACTCTGGTAAGGTTTTTTGCTTTCCCTTTTAAATGTTTCATGAAACGCTCAAGCGGGTACATCCATCGATCTTGAACAGGTCCACCTAGTGCGGCTTCATGAGGAAGATGGATTGGAAGATGCTCCATAACATCAAAAAATGCTGGGGAAAAATCTTCTCCAAATTGCACAATAACATGAGAATGTTAGCTTCAAGTTGTTGAATGTCTTGTTCCATCAAGGTGCGTGTACTAAGATCCGGGAAAAATACACCAATACATGTTAAACGTAATATTATTTAAGTTCATTAGAAATATATATAATTATAAGCCGTATATATATATATATATATATGTATATACTCTGAAGTGTTTCATTAACATCTTCATCGATTATCTCTTTAAGTGCAAATGGAAGTAGTCGTTGCATAAACACATGACAATTATGACTCTTCATCCACGAAAATTTTGTTCCTTCTTCACCACATCTAGAGAGAGTAGAAACATAACCATCAGGAAACTTCACATCTTCTTTCACCCATTTGAATAACGCTGTTTTTGCATTTCCCTTCAATCTAAATATTGGAAATGGCACTTCACCCTCGTCTGTAATCTCCAACTCACTCCTAGAACAAATAGCGGGTAAGTCCATCCTTGAGTTTTTTGCTATCTTTTGTCTTCTTTGCCCGCGTTTAATATTGTGTACATGATATTATCGAAATTTTTTTCTCAATATGCATGACATCAAGATTGTGTCGTAGGAGATGATCCTTCCAATATGGAAGATCCCAAAATATGTTTTTCTTGTGCCAGTGGTGATGTTCTCCGTATCCGTCTGGCATATTACGTGGAGTATGCCAATTACCTCCACGCCTTACAGTTTCTTGAGCACCATAGTGATCAATTTCCGCTTCAATTTGTTCTCTTGTTAAATGCACCTTTGGTGGAAGAGCACATACAATAACATTTTTCGAAACAACTTCTTGTTCCTTCTATAAGGATGGTGCATTGGGAGGAACCGGCGATGACAATCAAACCAACTAGTTTTCCTTCCATACTTGTGAAATGCATCAGTTCTCCCAAGACAATACGGATAAGATAATCTTCCATGTGTTGTCCAACCCGACAACATCCATAAGCAGGAAAGTCACTTATCGTCCACATAAGCACAACTTTCATAGTAAAATTCCTTTTCACCGAACAATCATAGGTTCGAACTCCACAATGCCATAACTCTTTCAATTCGTGTATTAGAGGTTGGAGAAATACATCTAGTGACCGCTTCGGATGTTTAGGACCAAGAACTAGGATACTAAGGAATAAAAATTCTTTTTTCCATCACATCCTGGCGAAAGGTTGTAAGGCGTGGCGATTACGGCCACAAAGAATAATTTCTACCGGATATCCCAAATGGACTTGAAACCATCGGTCATAATCCAAGATAAACATTTACGGCGTTTCAAGCAAAATTAGGATATCCTGCTTTTAAAATGTTTCCGCTTTTGCATCGATGGATGTGTGATCTCCTCTTACGTTTGTGAATGTTCTCTATGCCATCTCATCGATGCAGCTGTCCTTTCAGACTGATACAATTTTTTCAACCTTTATTATTAGTGCGTACCACATCCGTTGATGCGGTACCTTATTCCTTCCGGCCTTGAGGGTTTAAATCTTGGCTTCTTACAGAATCGACATTCACGTAACTGAGCATCATCTTTCCAATAGATCATGCAATTATCAATGCAAACATCTATCATCTCGAAGAGCAACCCAAGACTATAAACCAGCTTTTGAATCTCATAGTATGATTCAGCGGACAAATTGTCTTCGGCAAATACTCTTTGAATAATTCAGCCCATGCATCCCATACAAACCTCCCCTAGATTATGATCAGTTTTAATGTTCATCATCCTAGATGCCAATGATAATTTTGACAAACCTTCTCTATATCATCCGTAGATTGGCTGATTTGCAACATCCAACATTTCATAGAACCGTTTAGCATCTAAATTAGGTTCCTCAATTGTATTATCAGCAAATGATGAAGTGGTTTGATTAAATGCATCTGTAACCATCTCATGAACCCTATCATGTTGTACATCACCCTGATCTACATGATAAGGATGAGCATAGTTATGCAAATTACTAGGTTCATCTCTCCCACAGCTTCAAAATTACTATTATTACTACTTTACGCTTCATTCTGACCATAACCTTCCCCATGTTGAAACCAAATATAATATTGGGCATAAATCCTCTATTCAACAAATGCTTACAAACATTTTTTAATAAGCGCCAAATCTTATATTTTTACACTTTCGACAAGGGCGAGAACATTTTACCAGTTTCTATGGTGAGTGGAGTCTGTCCCTTATACATGAATAGCTCCAACCCATTCATAAACTCTTGATTCGTTTCCCTCGGAATCTCTATGCTTATACATCCATCTTTGTTGCTTCCGTATATCATCTCAAAAGACATTTTTAGGTGTTTAGTTTCAATGTGATTGTTGTTTGTGATGTGTGATGTTGAGATAATGAAGGTGTGTTATTTATAGGAATTTTTCGTGTTTGGTAGGTAGAAACATTACAACGATTTTACAACAACTCATGTTAACGAGGAGGTACCATCGACTTTACGACTGATTTACTGAGGTAAACTTCCATCGTCCAATCATAGTTTGACACGTTTTTACTTATCTAATAAATATACCTTGCAAATTCCTCGTTAAATTCATTATAAATAAATCGTTGCAAAGTTTACAATGTATTTCTGACGAATACAAAGTTTATCTCAAATTCCTTGTAAAATAAATTGGGCCTAAAAACATTGTAATGTTTACAGCGTTTTTCACGACGAATACAGATAATCGTCGTAATTAAATAAGCTAATTAGTCATTTATTTACATAAATTTTCACGATGAATAGTAAACACATAATTTTATGACTAATTTACGATGAATCTGAAATCCGTTGTAACCTCCTCGTCACTCCGTTGCTAAGTTAGACGGAAACATTTCGATGTAAATTTCGTTGCAACTTCTATGTTTTCTTGTAGTGTCACTCTTGTTGGGCGGTCTATGGGTGTTTTGGAACAAAGGTTACATTGAATATTAAGTGAGGGAAGCCATCAAGTATATGGTCAGTTTCCATAGCATATTCTCGTTTGATGTTGAATTCTGATTTGTGAAGCTCTGATTCTGTTTTTTTTTTGTCTAATCGTGACTTATGTAGTTGTTTCTTGTAAAGCAAATAAGCAACCACGTTAATTTATTTTTTCTATGGTTTAAGCCTTAAGAGTCAAAGCCTCTACACCAAAGAGAAGTTCAACTGTAGGCCTGTAGCAAAGCCTCTAAATCAGAGAAAAGCTTTAATTGCGGTCTGCCCACATGGCCCATGAATCCATAGCCAGTAAGCCCGCCAAAACCATTCGGCCACCTGGTCTCGGCCTGCTACTTCATGAACATTTTTTTCCCTGTCCAGGCCCGGCTCAGCCAGTGTACATTTTGGGCCACGCCACGGGCCACGGGCCTTATTGGAGCTGAGGTTGGTCCATGGAGCAAAACTGGTGGTGTCCTTGGTGGTCTGCCTCCAGCTCTGGCTGTAAGTTCATATACATATTAGCTTGATTTGATGTCTTGGTGTCGTTTTTATGAACCAAATGTTTTATGGTTTTGTTAGGCTAGAGGCCACCGTGTGATGATAATATGCCTTAGGTATCACATGACCAATATAAAGATGCTTGGGACACTTGTGTTGTGGCTCAGGTAAAGCCCTCTCCATTTTTTGGCTAAATTACGGAGAAAAGTAATAGTAGATATTTGTGTTTCTTTATTTACCAAATCATTAACTAAATTCTTTTGTTTTTGTAGTAAAAAAGAATCGTTAGAAAATTTATAACATTAAGTACATTACTTGAAAAGTAAGATGACGAGTATTTTATAAAAAGATGAAAAATTTTGTGGTCTATGTATATACAAGAGCTGAACCAAATATATTATGTGTTATTATAAAAGGTTTTATAATTGCTCTGTTTATAATTGCTGGTATCGTTGGAGAATTGATGATATTAAGTTCATTACTTGAAGAGCAAGATGATGAGTTTATGTAGACCCAAGAGCTGAACAAAATAAACTATGTATTGTTACAAAATTTTTCCAACTTCTCTGTTTAAACGAAGACTTAGGAATAAGAAAGTTGCTTGTACACAAAAGGTTTGTATTAGATATCAGCGGGAAGAGATTGTTGCCGATGTGAGAAGTGCAGAGCAAAAACTTCCGCAAGAAGAAGGCATCTATGACTAAGAGGAAGTATATATTTACTTATGGTATCTTAGTTCATGTATAAGATAGATGTGAGTCTATAGCTGTCAATAAGGCCCATGGCCCACGGGCATATCAAAATGTACACTGGCGGGCCGAGTGCGGACAGGAAAAAATGTCCATAGAAAAGCGGGCCTTGGGCCGAGACCAGGCGGGCGAATGGTTTTTTGGGGCTTATCCGCTGGATTCAGCGGGCCATGCGGGCAGACCGCAATTAAAGCTTTTCTCTGATTTAGAGGCTTTGCTACAGGCCTCTGATTGAACTTATCGCATTATTCTTATCACTTATAGCATTTATTTGACATTTAGGATATTTAGTCTTTTTGCATTAGTTTGCATGCATTTTGCATACATGTGCTACTTTCAGTACTTGGAGCTGCAAGGTCATCACTCGTGTAACCTCCCTAGGCTATGAGCGGCGTGAGGATTTTCAAGCGGAGTCATAACTTCGAGTGACATGGAGCCATAGAGTTGAAGACTGCAAAGGGCTCAAGTTACTCGAAGAGGCTACTCGGATGAAGACTTGAGGATGCTTTCGACCAGACTACTTTCATTGCTGGGTCGAGTGGTGAGCACCGCCGAGAAGATTCTGCAAATTATGGCGGATTCTCATTATCCCTAAATTATTATGTATAAATACGAGGTTAATGATAACTTCGATGCAGCGACTGACACAATTTTTTATTCGCCGTTTTAGCATAATTAGTTTATCTCTCTTAGTTTTCTCTCTCTAGTTTATCTTTAGATTTCGATTCGAATTTTGCAACTCTTAGTAATTTTAATAAGATCGAGTCTTGATCTCTTGTTCCTTTTTGAAATTTCTTTCTCATGATCATCCTTCATCTATGACAATTCTTAGCCTTTTTGGGCTTTTGGCTTCGATGATGATCTCGATAGTGAGTAGTCGCTTTAGAGGTTTTCGGGGATGGATTAGGTAATCTCACTCGATTGCATTGGGTTTTTGCTGATTTATGCTGATTCGGTTTAAAAATCCTCTTGGGTTCTTGTTTTTTAATGCTTGTACCTCTCTGATCAAGAGGATCATGATTTTAGATGATTTCATGAGCATCAAAAGTGCCTTGAACCATCAGATCTAGTTTTTCCAGGGATTAAGACACAATAGCGTGAGAGTTGGTGCATCAGATGTTGATTTACGTCACGACCCAACTACTCACTTGTTATGAGTCTTTCTTGGCTTTGATGGATCGATCTTTAGTCACTTGTTGAGATCCTTCACCACGACAGTGGGTAGGGTTGGAAGTGAGATCCGTCGTCAAGGGATTCACCCTGAGTTTAGTAAATTAGCACCCATGGCGTGAGAGTGTAGATGATCCTATGAGTCTATCCCCGAGATCCCTTTGTCTTTTATTTGAAGTAGTTGTTATTCTTAGATCTTTTGCTTACCGCTTTCATTAGAATTCTAGTACCACTCGACTAGTCCACTCGAGTGCACCACTCGAGTGACTCACTCGAGTCACCTTAGTTTTCACAACTAGTCTTAGTTTTTGCATGTTTAGTTCATGATTTGTTAGAGTGTGAGAGCTCTGCAACTCTAGTTTAATTTTCCGTATTTTAGGTTATTAGTAAGAAAAACTCCTAAAATATATTGCTTGACTTGCTAGTTTAATCTACATGTTAAGTGCTATAGACACGCTCTAGATTAGGTTAGACATTTCACTCTTTTATACTATCAATCGATTGAAACCGATGAAAAACACCTAGTTTCACTTATGCACATAAATCAAATAAATTATAGTATCTTAGAAATTTCAGTAAATATCAATTTTATGCTATATATTAATAAAAATAATAATTTTATAACATGTTGTATGTTATTTTAAAATTTATAATATATATTAAATAAAGTACATATAATAATAATAATAATAATAATAATTATAATATGTATGACTACATAAAAGTAAACTGATATCTCGTATAAGTAAAAATAATTAAATTATACAAAAGGTAGTTAAAAAAAAAAAGTGATTAGTAAATAGACATTGTGTTATGTATAAATAAAGGGAAAATTGCATAAAAAACTTTCAAAATTACATTCACTGACACTTTACTTCACTGAATGATGCAACGGGCTTTGCTCGGTTTCTCCATTGGACAAATCACCTATTCGAGCATCCATGCTATTCCAGAACACCCATCAACTAAATGCAATGTGGCATTTAAATTTCGATGGTTTCCATTCAATTAAGCTTAAAACACGTTTTAAAATTAAAATTTAACGAAACCCGATTTCCTAACCAAAAAAGTGACCCGAGTGGAAATCATAAACTTTACACGGAACTAAACCCAAAACAAGTCGAATCTAAATGATCCTTTTACAGACCAAACCCTCGACACTTACCGAGTATCGAATCAAATCAGAAACAAACAAGATAACTTTTTCTCCAAGAACACAAGAGTAGAAGCGAAGAGATCTATGCGATTTAGGGTTATTATGAAGCAGAGAGGTAAGATTCAAGGGTTTATTGATGGGTTTTTAGAAAATTAACGATTCGACAAAGTAATATCTTTTGTGGCACCAACGTTTTGATAATACGGAAAATGAGTAATCCAAACACGTTTTGCAACTGCTCTCAACTGAATATAATTTTCATTAACGGTCCAAGTCATCCACAATGTATACTAAAAAAACAACGTCAATTTCAATCCACCGACTTTGATTCTATGATCAGTGTCAAGAACATGAGATGACAAGTTACTGCAAATTTGAGATGAGTTAGGAATTACAATCTTAATTCCTTGATCGATTAGGTAATTGTTAGGTGTTGAGAGGGCACATCCAAGATATTTAGAGGGCAAAAACGAAATCTCAAGAACATGTTCATCGATTTTCAGAATGAATCTTTAACTACGATGAAATTAATACAAAATTGTTTATCACAGAGAATCCCTTAACCAAAACTCGGATAAAGTGAGTACATTTTGCAGTGATTCGGAATTTGTATGATCCTCTGATGAGAAAGATACGAGCCGTGTTTGTTTCTTATTTGATTCAATACTCGATCCCTTTGGGTTAGGGCGGAGGGTTGTGTTTGTATAAAGATAATTTACATTCAAACTGATTTCAGGTTTAATATCAAGGTCAAGTTTGTGATTTCCACTCGGATTATTTTTTGGTTAGGAAATCAGATTTAATTTAATTTTAATTTTAAACACACATTTTTAAGATTAATTGAACGCAAACCGTCAAAACTTAAACCCCACGTAGTTTTAGATTGAAAATAAAACTTTATTTGGTTCTGGGTTTACAAGTTTTTACTGTATGGGGTTTCTTATAGAGATATAAACTCAGGTATATTTTTGGTTAGAAATCATATTTAGTTGAATTTTAAAACGCGTTTTAAGATTAATTGAGGGCAAACTTTGTGTGGTCTTGGGTTTACAAATTTGATTTTAAAGAGGCATAAACTTTGTGTGGTTAGAGATAGTATTAAAACTTCTCATGGGGTTGTGAATCTGTCATCCAATTTTTGCGGTTAACTAAAATTGGTAAGGTGAATTTATTTGAGCTGATTTTATTGGATAACCTTACTTTTCGACACTAAATTCTCTTTCTGTCATAAGTTTAATTGGTTTATTTTGTGTTAAGTTTAACTAAGACCATAAAAAGTTTATTTGGTAAGAACTAGTCAACCTTTACCACAAAAATAAAACAATATAAAGTCTACATTTTGATGTCTTTAGATTTATATTAATCCAAAAAGGAGTTTAGTTCAAAAATGAATAATCTCTTACTTTTTATTTTCGTTATTGCTATGAATTTTGGTTTGAATGAAGCAAAAGATTGCAACCAAAATATGATAGAACTTCAAAACAAACTCGGTCCTAATCGTATTCTCAGATTTCGCTGCATGTATAGTAATTCAAGACTTCCCATCCACTCGTTGAAATTCAATGAGAAATACTTGTTTCCATATGGTGGCGCCGAAGGATCTATGAAATGTTGGATGTTCTATGGGCAGCAAAGTTATGAAATATGGGCAGAATTATCACCCAGTGTTCCTCCATGTAAATATGGATTCCGCTCATGGATTTTTAAACTTGATGGAATTTACTATGAGGAAAATAGAATTAAACCACCAAAGCGTGTGGCTGGATGGACTAAAGTTGGTGAGTACTGAGTATCCACGAAGATAATATGAGAGTGGGGAATATAACGTGTTTTTCCCTTTTTTTTTCTTATAAAACTTTTTTGTGTTTATAAAATTGAGTTATTTTGTCTTTTTAAGCTAAGTTATCATTTTACCTTGGTATTAGAATATACTTATACTGTATATGTATATGTACAGCTGTTACATATTATTATAAAATTATGTAATATGTAAATTATTATAAAAAATTATTATAAAAATTATGAGTTCATTTGATATTTATGTATATTGTATATGTCTATGTTTACATGGGATTTTCTCCAATAAATTGTATTCTACGTCAATCCTTTCACTTTTTTTGTCGTATTACCCACTATTTTTCATATCAATAACAAAAGAGAACTATAAGCATAGAATTGTCGAAAGGCTAGAAAAGATGACATATGGGGAATTGCATTGCTTTGGTTTCTAGTAAAATTATGCATGTTACAAGTTGTTTTCTGTTTTGATTCAAAAATCTACTTCCTAATAGTCGAAATATTTTTTTTATAATTGTTGAAAGAAAACACTTCCAATCCTTTTGTTAGATCTTAGACTTGATTTGGTTTGCTTTTTGTGGTCAGCTATTTTGTTTGTGTTTAAATTTAGCTAAAATCATTAAAAAAAAAACATTTTACCACACAAAAAAATTTCTAAATATTACACCATATATTTATAATTAGATTCATATTACTCCAACATTATTTTAGTTTTCAAAAAATCATCTCATAGTTTTTGTTAGTCCATGTTAAGTAAAAAATAAATAAATTACAGCTGTTACATGTTAGAAATAATAATAATAATAAAAAACTCGACTTTCATTGCGGTATGGCGTATGCATTTTGAAATACAATGAGACTTTATACGTCACTTGACTCCAAGTGAGAAGGATGGTAAAGAGTTATATGTTGAGTTAAGGTCTAAAATAAAATATCATCATTTTTAAGGGGATAAAATGGAAGATCACTAGTGTTCCTTTATGTAATAAATTACGCTCATGGATTGCTAAAGATTATGGAGTTTACTTTGAAAAATAAAATAAAAACCACTAATGTGTGTGGATGATGTTAGGTATAATTTAATTATTAGATCAAATCCAATAGAAAACCCACAATCCAGAATCATTTGGGAAAGGTAGCAGCAGACCCAAAAATCGTGTCAACTCAGTCACAGAGTAAATAAAACGATGGATTTTTTATCTTTAAGTGAATTAGGATTAAATTTCTGACAGTCTGTGTCCTTGGACCAATCCCACTAAGTATTTCCGGCATCAGTCATACGCTTACAGCACCAGGCACTGATGGGTTCATAAGTGGGAGACCACTTCCAAACTATGTTTGGGGCGTCGATTCACAAGACCCGATGAGAGACACCTCCAACGGTTCCATCAACGATTGGAGCATCTTTTTCTAACTGTCGACCAAAGTCTAGTTGGTAGTGTTGTTAGTTATACTTAAAATCGAATCTGTTTACGGAAACGAACATGAGTTAGTATTCAAAAAAAACCAGAATTTAGAAGTTCAATATATTATATAAAAACAAACAGGTTAAATTGCATAAATAGATTAAATAATAAATTTTTAAAAATCACAATTTAGTCAAGTGAAATGCAAAGACACAATTTGAATAATTTAAACAGTTATAATAAATTGCAATAAATAATTAAATAAAAATTTCCCGAATTAATAAATCAGAAATGAATAATTTAATCAAACAAGACACGTGTTACTAAAATATGGGGATTCCGTAAAGGGTAATAGACTTTTAATTGTGCACCTAACATAAAAAAAAACAGTACGTAGAAACTCAAAACGCTAACTTATGGACACCCTCTTCAATGACATTAGGTAATGGTAAGAAAACATGTATCATGCAAATTTGAAAATGACATATCTCCATTGTATTGAATCATTGTGGTATGTTTTGAGAGATTTTGGCCCTTTTTCCACGTATTAAATGTTGATAGAAAACAACCAATATATAATATAAAGAAGAAGAACAGCAGAACACACTTAACAAACAAAAGGGTTAGAAAGAAAGAGTGAGATATCGCCTTTATTAAATTTCAAAAAAGCAGAAAGAGTGAGATAATGAGGAGTTTCATTTGGATTCATTTGTGTTTTATAGTTATAATGAATACAGCAGAACCCACAATATCAAATTCTTGTCAAAGATATTGTGGGAATACCTCAATACCCTACCCGTTTGGAATGGGATATGGTTGTTATCTCAACGAATGGTACGAAGTCCAGTGCAACCATTCTACCTCCCGTAAGTTCATCCCGTTTCTGCCGAAGATCAATAGAAAGTTGTGAATATCACTCTCCCGAGACCATTAAATTACTTGGACAACTCCAATCCTTTGGGGTCAGTCCGCATCAAAACCAGAATAACTTCTATGGGGTGTTCTGGCGGTGACGGAGAAAATCTGGAAGAACTTTTTAATTTCACAGGAAGTCCTTTTAGCATCGGCGATAATAACATGCTCATGTCTTTTGGGTGCAACAGCAAGGCCACACTGACAAATATCAACCCCAGAATTGTTGGATGCATCTCCACTTGTAATGATACAATCATATCGTTCATCTCTGACGTAAACTGCTTTGGCTACCAATGTTGCAATGCAACTACACCTACAGAGGTCGGTGAAGTGATTGGTGTGATAATAGAAAGCGCCGATGGTAATAAAACAAGACAAGGGTGCAATGTCGCGTTCTTAACCGACGAACCTGACATACCCTCACTGGCGAAACAAAAACTAATCCGGGAAAACTTCACAGTCGCGAAATATGCTACAATCCAGTTAAAGTGGGAGATTATCAAGACCAATCGTTCGTTTAAAGATTCATTGGGGTGTGGCGAACACCTTTATTCTACTCCTTGCTACTGCGACTGGATGGTCGATAATGTTGAGATCTTCTTTCTGAACTGTGCTTTGTGCCTACGGCTACGAGGGTAACCCATACATTATAAACGGCTGCAAAGGTCAATACTTGGAGCTCTTCAAATCATCGATGCACCAAAATACTAATTTATTTTACCCTATAATTAAGATCATGGTCATCTTATTAATTCATGAATTTTCTTTTCATCCAGACATTGATGAGTGTAAAAAGCTCAAAGAAGATGGACGTCCCTGAGTTTTTGTACGAATAGCGACCAAACTTGTCAAAATATTCCGGGTAGCTATCAATGTGTGGTCAAGAAGAGTAAAACCTTCCTAATTTATATAGGTAAATTCAATTACTTTCTATCCAATATCAAGTTTTTTTTTCTTTACTAGATTTTCACTTTACGTTTCTACTGTCACATACTCACTTTTATAATTAATATCTTTCTATTCAGTAAATATCAATTTAGTCCAACTTAAATTTCATGAAAAAAGTAGTTACACTTAAATAATGTGATATATGTTTTCCATGTTTTTTTACTTCAAGGTATCATTTGTTGTTTTCGTCGTTCCCATAGTTCAAATTACACTTCCAGCTTTCTCTTTTAATTTATAAACCCACAAACATATCACAAACAATTTCAAACATTTAAGGCATAGTTTCACAAAAATATTTTCTTTAATATATCTCAACCTTTTCGTGAAAAATTAGCTGCGCTTTATTTACCCCTTTTAGTTATCGATCTTTCTCATGGTTAAACTAGGCAAGGTATTAGTATCACAAATTTATACTATACAACATACATAACATTTTTTTTGACAGATATCCATATATATGTAAATATGGAAAGGTTTTAAACATCTTTAATGCTTAACTATTTCGTTAAGTTAATTTCTATATATATATTATTTTGTTCAGTTAATAAATTTATAATACCTTGACTATTTCGTTAAGTTAACTAATGCATTTATTATTTCGTTAAGTTAATGCTTGACTATTTCGTTAAGTTAATTAATACGATATGACCCAATCCATAAATATTCCCTCATATATAAGCCTCGAAGGTACACCACATGGAAGATAAAAAATACAAAAAGAGATTTCTGACGGGTCATGGTCTCATGGAGCTTAAATAATTCATTACCAAATTTATGGTTCGTATTAAAAGTAATGGATCCCGATACATTGACATGTACTAACCAAAAGATTTTCCCCACTTTAATTTTTAGTCACCACCAAATTAATTAATTCAATATACAAAATTTTAAAAATATGTGAATCAATATAGATTAATTTAAAAAAATTCAAAAAAAGAATTTACTTTTGGCTTAAAATATATTTAAACAAAAGTCATGACGCTTATAACAAAAAGTAAAATATATTTTTTATATTAAAATATAACAACTAAACATTTTTCAGTTTATATCATACTAGGTATAATCTTGCCTGCTCGTTAGTTTTTTTAAGATATATTTTTTTAATCAAATTTATTTTTGCTGTTTTCTTATTTACATATTTATTTTCTAAATACTTAATTATCTTTTATATGCTAAGAAAAAAATATGAATAGAAAGCTGTGAAAAGGTATCCAGCAGGATAACGTAAAGTTATTACATTAAAAATTTTAATTAATTTTTAATGTACAAGACGATTAGTTTATAATAAACATTATGATCATATTAACATGTACCAAACTGATGTCTTCTACAGAATTACACATCTTATATATGCAATCTCTTTTTCTTTATATATCTATATATATATATATATACACGTACTTGTTTTTTGAGTATTATAATAACTTTGATGGCAAATGAGCATGAATGAGTTTTAATGAGACTATTTGCAATTTCAATATATTTTATTCGTAAAAACTTAAACAAAAATGTTTAAAAGTACTTAAGTATATAATTTACACGAATATAGAAGATTTAGAAATTTTCATATATATATTTATAAATGAAGGAAAAGTCAACAACTTTGTTTTGTAATTATTTTTTTGCGTCAATATTGTATGTGATTATTTATAAAAAAATTTCTATTAATTGAATGTCTCACCAAGTTTTTTTCTTTTTATCTATATAGTTTTTTTATGAACGATTTTGTAAGAAATTATTTTTTGTGTGTTTTAATTTTGGCTAATATGTTGTTCAAATTTTACCTTGACTTAGTCAACTTCATAAACTACAAAAAAGGTCTGAGACAAAAAGATGTGGGCTAATTCGGTTAATTTGTTAAATTTTGTTTAGTGTTTTTTTTTTGTTAAAAACAAATTAGTTTTGTGGGTCTTTTTTAGGTTAACATGTTCTTCAAATTTATCTTGAATCAGTTAACTTCATAAATCACTAAAAATAGGCCTTGACTGTTTCTAGATTCTCAAATGGTTTTGTTTTTCCAAAATTCATTTTATTACCCATTCAAAAAGTACCATACATGCTTTTTCTAAAATTTAGGGAATCTAGTTTTCAAAGTTCTTACTATTTTCAAAGAGAAACTAAAAACACAAATAATTGAGTTTTTTCCTTAACAATTGCCAAGACTTTTATTTATATGTATACGTTTTATTTTTGCAAATATTGTTATTTTAGTCGTCCATTAGTAAGATACTATTTTTTTAAAAAATATAAGAGAGCAAAATCTACGGCTAAAATACCAAAAACAAAACTCAAAAACTAAAAAGCCAAAATCTAAAAACTATTTTAAAAATTACAAATATTTTCTTTAATATATCTCAACATGATGGTTTAATTTTGCAGGGGTTGGTGTAGGTTTGATCTTGCTTTTAGTGAGTCTTGGAATCTGGCTGTACAGATTCATTAAGAAATACAACAAAAATAAGCTCAAGAAACAGTTCTTCAAGCGCAATGGAGGTATCTTGTTGCAGCAACAAATGGTTTCAAGAGAAGGCTATATAGAGAAATCAATCATCTTTAGCTCCAAGGAATTGGAGAAAGCTACAGAGAGTTTCAATTTAAATAGGGTACTTGGCCATGGTGGCCAAGGAACCGTGTTTAAAGGAATGCTCGTTGATGGGACGATTGTGGCGGTCAAAAAATCTAAGGTTGTAGATAAAGATACAATGGAAGAGTTCATAAGCAAAATTGTTGTACTCTCTAAGATCAATCACCGAAACATCGTACAAATATTTGGATGCTGTTTGGAGACAGAGATACCACTTCTGGTATATGAATTCATTCCGAACGGCACTCTCTTCGAACATCTACATGAAAACTTGGATGATCACTCATTGATGACGTGGAAGTTACGGCTTCAGATTGCCCTAGATACCGCGGGAGCTGTCTCGTACCTTCACTCCGCTGCGGGATCTCCAATCTACCATAGGGATATAAAGTCAAAAAATATTTTGTTGGATAAAAACTACCGAGCCAAGGTGTCGGACTTCGGAACTTCACGGTCAATAACCACAGACCATACCCACCTCACAACTGATGTTATAGGTACCGAAGGATATGTTGATCCAGAATATATTCAGTCCAACCATTTTACTGACAAGAGCGACGTCTATAGTTTCGGAGTTGTTCTCGTCGAGCTTATCACAGGGGAAAAACCTGTTTCTTTTGAACGGTCTCCAGAAAGCAGAACATTAGCAACTTACTTCACTGTTGCCGTCAAAGAAAACAGACTGTTCGAAATTATTGATTCTCGAATCAGGAATGACTGTAAGAGAGAACAAGTCTTGATGATGGCCAAACTTGCAAAAAGATGTTTGAATCTTAAGAGGAGGAAAAGACCAACTATGAGAGATGTTTGGATGCAGTTGGAGAATATTAGTTTGTCACATGGAGATTCATTGACACAAGTCCATACCATGGAAGATGATGTGGAGGAAGAAGGTGCACAAGTTAGCTTTGATCTTACTGCTTCAACTTCAACTTCGCAATATAACATTGATGCAGTCTGATGTCAAACATGGTGACTACCCAACCACCGAAGACTTTGAGATTTAGATATCTGGTTTATTTTTATTATCTAAGTATTGTATTATTAACTATCAGCTGCATGACAAGCAGACGTTTATTTAATATATTTCATGTTAGCAAATAATATTATCTATATAAACAAATTTAAGCACACATCGTTGACTTAAAATTCTTGCCTTGAACTGAAAGCAAAGAAGAAAAGTTCCTTTACCTGAGAATCCACAGCTCAAGTGGTAATGAGACGAATAAACCCGAAGCAGAGGAGCAGTTGCTTTTAGTAAGCTTTGTTACATAATGGCTGAGCCTAAAGGACTAAAGGAATATAAATATGAGAGTAGACATTCCAAACATACCATTAAGTCTCTGTTTTGAAGCTCCGAGCCATTGACAATCTATATTAACCTAATTCCTCACCTAATTGGCAAAGCAATCCCTTTCTTTTCCAATTTGGATGATTTCTCCTATCTCCGATCTGAAAAAATGCACCAAGCAATCAAATCTAGCAGAGGTTATTGCGAGGACCAATGAAGCAAACTTGAACAATAGAAGATTAACATAATAATAGAAGATATTATGAAAATTTGTTATACGATATTTACATACGACTCCCTAATAAGAAACTCCCATTGGGTGATGTAAGTCTTTTTATCCTCTGATCTCTTCAATGTCGATTTGAACAGCATCGCTCACATCTTCCGAAATTTGTCAAGTTTGCTTCATTGCTTGATGAAGCATTTTCGCAATAATCTATGCTAGATTCATGTCAAGTTCTCACTTTAATCCTTTGTATACAAGGGAGATTTTACCTCCACGCATTAAAACTTCTTTATTTTTAAAGAGAATTTCGAGTGACTTGTAAACATATTTAATTTACATAAAACAACCTAGTCCTGGGCATTCGGATCTTCGGTTCGGGTTTGGTTAGGTTCTTTGGGTTTTGGTTCTTCGGGTTTTGGCTTATAAGTCTCATTCGGGTATTTTAAAAATTCGGTTTGGGTTCTGTTCCGTACTTGTTCGGTTCGGGTCGGTTCTGAATTAATGATGGAAACCTGAAAATATTTTGGGTATGATTTGGTACCTGTATTTTGTCCATGTAAGACCATCCACAATGCAGACCTTGTGGTGTCTTAGCCCATTTAAAAAAAAATGAAAAATCATCAACAGTGCAAGACACGGGTATTGTAGAAGACATTTTCTCAGTCTTAAGACACCCACGTGGCAGCGTAGTATTGGACAAATTATTTGTTTATGTTAATTTTGTTTTTTTTTCAGCTTTGCCGACAAAAAATTATTCTCCCAATCTCATCTTTATCTCTTCTTCGTCTTCGCATGCAAAGCAGAGAGAAGAAAGAATCTCTCTCTGATCTCATCGATCTGTGGCTGTGCGCATCTTTTTGATCAATTGGTAGATGAATTGTCGAATCCAAGCTTCGATTTTGCATATGATGAAGCGATTTTGAGCAATCCATCTCTCTGTGCGACTTCGGAGATGAATCATTTCTGAGCAATCGCCTTGGGAGATGAAAGCAAATGAGGACACCTCAACTCAATCCATCGTCTCTCCTCCTATATCAACGCTGCAGCGTAAGTCTCAATCTTTTAGCTTCAGTTTCGATTAATTTCACAATTGTTTGTATATTTTGTTTGGAAATTGGTTTAATTGGGAAGCTGTATTTTGGCCAGAGTTGAAGAAGATTGCTGAAGTGCTCGAACCTGGATCGTATAGGAAGAAAGTCCGGCGTCTAGCTCTGGCTCTTCGTCTCACCGTGGCACTAGGACGGAAGCTCACCGGTTCAGTCGTCTATGCTTTTCTTGATTTCGCTTTGGTTCCTGGATCAGAGGCTCATACTCGTCTGTCTTCGTTTGTTAAGGTATGTATCGCCTAAAACTTTCTCCTCCGGTTTGATTTGTAGTCAATATTCATAGTGTGACAGTTGTATGAAGATTTGAATTCCAAGATCTGAGCACAATGATTTTTCTGACTAGCAGAACTGAAGAATAAATGTTTGTGAACCTTGTATGATTGTATCTGTGGATAACTCTAGATCAAAAGAAACAAAGAAGGAATATGTTGTAGAGTTTTTGTTTTTTGGTTTTCGATTATTAGTAGTTCTTACTTATTACGCATTAACCTTTTGATTTGGGATTTTTTTGTTTGTTTGGTTTCTTATATTCTACTGCAACAATTAGCTAAAAGTCGATTTATCTTTATCCCCGCTCAAAGGCTCCCATCAGATATGAGTTCATATCTGTATTTTTCTCCCCGCATTATGTTCACAAGCTTAGAGGAATGATTTGTGTTTTTGTTGGATGCTCAAAAGGATTTAACACATAGGATATGGTCTCTTATTTCACAGCATTTTATGTATTCTTGGGAAATTTTCCATTGTAATATTCATGTTATAATAGAGATTTGGTCTGAGATAAGTTTGGATTTCACGTTTTTTTGTTCTTAACCTGATCGTTTTTATCTGCTTGATGCCTCTTTTTTGTGTATTTAGTGGTAGATGAAGTCTTATATGCCATTGGTATGTGCTGAGAAACTGACAAAGTGGCTGGTCGGTACTTGTATGAGAATAGCCTTTTTTTCCTTAATTACTTTTTTTGGGTTTTATTTTATATAAACTGACGAGGGAATTTATATTTTTTGTTCAGACTGATCAAAATGGGTTGGAAGTTGATACAGCTTCCTCGACTTCCCTAGGTCCTTCTCGCATTTACAAGATGAGCTCGAGATTTACTGCTACTTCATTGTTCTTCTTTATCTCATTGATCAGAAAAAAGTACAAGGAGGTGAGCTTTCATATCTCCCTAGTTTTGTTTATCCCACTTATTTAAACATAGATGATTCATATTTTGCTACTCATATCTTTTCATTTGCTTTCGTATCTTGCAGGCCAAAGAATGTTAAGTCAGCTACCATTGGTTGCCTGAAAAGGGAAAACAGGAGAACTGTTGATGTTATTGCTTCCAAGTTGTTTGTGTATTACTATTTAAGGCAGGAGCTAGCAGATGATCTTGCTGAGATCCGTAGGTTAGTAGGTCACAGTGAATTTTTTTGTGTCTTTTATGTATAACCATTGTGTATTCAAGCAATGAATAATCTCATTACCTAGTTAATCTTTCGGCTGCAGGACTTTTGTTGATGTAGACCAGGTGGCGCCATTAGAAACTGAAGAATTGGCCAAGGTGCGTGAACCTTTCTGTCCCTAAAAATTTAGTGTGAACAAAATTATGCATCTTTTGACATAAAGATTGATGTGAGGAAGTAGTTTAGATGAACATATTAGGATTTCAGTGGGCTGTTTGAGCAAGTAGTTTTGCTAAACTTTAAATGTGTCTTTGGTTTTTATGTTGTCTATTACTCATGTTATATATAATGTATAGTTAAGTTATGATGAAAAACAATAAAAAGAAAAACCGCGAGTGTACATTGGTTGCATGAAGTCAGGACCTGTCCTTGCCCAAAAGTAAGCAAAAAAATCTATCACAGACTCATGTTTTTTTTACACAGATCTTTGACACTTTTCCGGATAATGTGTTGCAGAGGAGTCAAATACCATGAGCCAGAATATTGGAAGTTTGGTGAAGAAGGAAACAAGTACTTCAGACACGCGACTGGACAAATCTACGCCATCTCCAAAGATTTAGCAACTTATATCTCAGTTAACCGGTAAGCTCTCTCACCTCAGATTCTTTACAATCATTCTCAAATCCCAAACGGGTTGATTCAACCAATTTAACCATGTCTTCTCAGGCAACTACTTCACAAGTATGCAAATGAAGATGTCTCTTTAGGATCTTGGTTCATTGGTCTCGATGTTGAACATATCGATGATAGAAGTCTCTGCTGCGGAACACCCTTAGGTAAAAAGAAAAAATCTTGCACAAATTGAGATTCATTCAAGAATCAAGTTTGCAACTTTTTTCTTTTGTGTATGTACAGATTGTGAGTGGAAGGGTCAAGCAGGAAACCCTTGCGCAGCATCGTTCGATTGGAGCTGTAGCGGAATCTGCAAATCTGTTGATAGAATGCTTGAAATACATCAACGTTGTGGAGAAGGCGATGGAGCAATTTGGCATACCAGTTTCTAAAAAAATTCATCCTTCTGTAATGTATAGTTTCAGCTTTATTCTTCTTATGGATCATTATTAGTTTAGGTTCTGATTATGATTTATGATTGATGTTTAAACATTACAGGCATTATCTAAAGCCCCAATTTTTGCCTCCTAAACCCTTAAAATTCTTGCAAAGTATGGTTTTTTTTGGGTCAACACAAAGTTTGCTTCTTTCATAAATCCTAAGAACAAAAACAATATTTTTTAAATTATATTTACATATTCAAGAAGCGAAACTTGAAACAAGAGCAATTAGACATAAATTGCAAACCGATGAATCAATCACTATGGATGATTCGAAATAAAAATTGAAATATTCAAAATTGTATTTACATAAGGGAATTATCAAACAAAACAAAACAAAAAAAGACTCAAGCAAAAATTCGTAATCTTGATTAATCAAGAATGAACTATGGTCTCGAAGCAATGAATCCCATCAAGCTCAAGAGCAAACCTTGGTGGGTTCTTCGGCAAATTCATATTTTTGGAAACGTTTTCATCTTTCTTCAACGTAGACGCGGTTTTACCAACGCCGTCGCCGGAACAAGTAGCGTTGCGAGCGGTAGACAAAAGAATCAGCGGTGACTTTCTTCCCCATAATCTCAGCACACATGGCGTCGAAGGCACTGAACATCGAATTCATTATTTGAAAATCTTGAAGATGATCTTTGTTGGGTTTTGTTTTATGAAGAAAAGAATGAAAAAGAAAAAAAAAAAGTTTGGTTTTTTTTTGTATATAAAAGACGCGACCAAACTTGACCGTGTTAGATAAGGAAAGCGAAGAAAGTCACAAAAGTTGAAATTTTCTATTTTTTTTAGCACACGCGTGTTGACCTATTTCTTAATTGGTTTTGCGTGAGATGTGGCAATTTGACAAAGACGATGATGACCTTACGAATTTTTTTAGTTTGAACTTTGATTGATAGCCTAATTTATTTATATCATCCAATCAAATTAATGGTAAACCTTTGAAGTTTATTATAGATAAGGATTGGAGTTGGTTTGGTTTTCTGTGATTTATTAATGTCTTTTGACTTTCTCAAGGTCAACTTCTTAAGTAACTAGGAGATATTTATTTTATTTTATGTTTATAAGAATACATTTTCTGGAAAATGATTCGGATATTCAGTTTGATATAGTGATGTTGAATTGATTGAAAAGGTTACAACTATATATTATTATTATTATTATATATATAGCAATTGAAAATTGAAAAAAGGTACAATTATAAATTGAAGATTTAAACTGAGGATTACAAAAAGTAAGCAAGAGACAAAGTCGTGAGTTCAAAGAACACTGGACGATGTTCTTCCGGAGACAAAGCCTCGCGTTCAAAGAACACCGGACGCATGGCCCCAAAAACAGGAGAGCCAAGAGAGGAATAAAACTCCTAATTAAAACATACGAACACAAAAACTAATGAGAACCAATTAGGAAAATAGACTAATGAGAACCATAACGCCACAGCAGCCGAAACCGAGGAACCTTTTCCGAAGAAAAGAGACGAACATACGCAATAAGCTTGACCAACTCGAAAAAGATACAAAGAAGAGAGAACCAGCATTAAGATGCTGGCCGAGGGATCAATTGCCTCGAGATCAACCTCTTCAACAACAAGAAGGTAAGACAAAGTTCGAGAACCTAACGAACGGTTTTACCGTTGCTGAACCAAGCAAAAGGAACTTATAAGCCAGACTCCTAACCAGACAAAGATCGGAAGGGATCACAACGAAAAGACCAAAATCAAAGGCGTCCAGGGCTGAGGGATTGAAGAACAGTAACGGTAACCAGCATCAGCTTGCCTGACGGGCGAAACACCGACGCTAACAGAGCCACCGGGCTGTAGAACAGAGGCTGATGTTAGAGAGAAATCAGATATTTGAACAGTGTTTATAGAGAGAAGTCTTCCGCAAGGTCGAACATACATATTTACACTTGAAATTGGGCTGTTATATTGCTATTTGCGAGACCAAACACACATTATTCATGCTGAGCATTTCTTTTTTGCAATTGTTCGAGGTTGTTACTACTTTTGTTCAACAATAAGAAACAATGGATTTCAAAGATAATAGATGAGTTAACTTACAATTTGCTGTAGCTAAATTTAGAAACAAAGTATAATTGGTATGTCCTTGGTCTATAAATACTATACACCACCGATGCTTTATGTCTTTTTCTCGGGCTAACACATCAAATACATGACGTATTCGTCACATAGGTATGGGAGAAACCTTTTTTTTTTTTGTGTGTCAAACGTATGGACGTAACTCTCATACACAAATTTGGATCCAAGAACTAAGAAAGACAACCGAGTTTTTGTTGGAGAGTACAAATAGTGGTGGTTGGGAATCCGATCATAGATAAGAAAAGAAAACTACGAAACCAAATATTTTTGGATTAAGATCTTGTAACATAAAACCCTTTAAAACTGGTGACGGAAAGACTAAACTAGATGATGTTGTCGGGAAAACGTTATGAGACAATTAATAATTTTACCCAACCGTTTGAAAATCACTTAAAATTTAAACCAAAATTATAAATCATCTTGATTTTTTGTGGTTTAAAATAATGTAAATTGATATTGAAATTTTTTATCATAAAAAATCATAAAAATGCATAAATATTTATTAAAAGTTATAATCATGGCCAGAGCCAGCTCATATAGGAGGGTGGGAGGGACGAGGGCGGGTCCAATTCTGTATTCTAATAATTAAAGAGTCTAATTTTTATATAATTTTTTGGTTACATAAAATGTTTTAAAATTTAGATTGAAGAGGTCCCAAAAAAATCATTATAAAATTTACAAAATTATTACTCAATAAAAAAATTGAAGGGTCCAACTTCTTTTTTAGTAAAAAACCTAAAAAGGTAAATTTAGGGGTCTAAAAGTTTTTGTTGCCCTACGGCCCATAAATATGTTAAGCCGGCTCCGGTTATAATTTATGAATATTAACCATTTTTATTACTCTATAACGACTTAATTAATTGTAAAAATATTAATAAAATCTAGAAAAATATTAAATCATTGGAACATGAAAGTTTTAGGCAGGAATGGGATTTAATTTACATATTTTGCTAGTTCCGAAAACAGCTACAAACAATTTGTTTTTTTTTTCTTTTGACGTAACAGCTATAACATCAACGTCCTTTCATCTTTCGAACCTCTTCAGCCTCTGAGACCAACGCTAATCTGTCTCAGATCACTTTGAAAGGTCAATCCATGACTCACTATGGGCTAAGGTCTTTCAAAATGATTGATATGCTTCATAAGAGATCTCAAGCTAAAACTGTTGCTGTTAAATCCTCAAAAGGATCTCATAAAGTTAAGTCTGCTGGTAAGATTGTGTGTGAGATTAAGGTAGGGATGAGTGTGATCTTTATTGGAGCTGAGGTTGGTCCATGGAGCAAAACTGGTGGTGTCCTTGGTGGTCTGCCTCCAGCTCTGGCTGTAAGTTCATATACATATTAGCTTGATTTGATGTCTTGGTGTCGTTTTTATGAACCAAATGTTTTATGGTTTTGTTAGGCTAGAGGCCACCGTGTGATGATAATATGCCTTAGGTATCACATGACCAATATAAAGATGCTTGGGACACTTGTGTTGTGGCTCAGGTAAAGCCCTCTCCATTTTTTGGCTAAATTACGGAGAAAAGTAATAGTAGATATTTGTGTTTCTTTATTTACCAAATCATTAACTAATTTCTTTTGTTTTTGTAGTAAAAAAGAATCGTTAGAAAATTTATAACATTAAGTACGCGGACGCCTAGCAAGGACGGCGCCTTAAATCATGTCCATACCGCCCGTTATACTTAGCGGGTATACGAATAAACCTGCGGGCATTGCGAAGAAGCTATTGCGGTGACTCTTGCATGTCGGTTTCGGTGGATCCACGATGGATTAGCGGTGAATCAAGCTTGGATTATCTCCCAGGTTCTCTGATTTAGTTCGTTAGCTCTTTCGTCTTTGATTCTTGTTCTTGTTAGTTTTTTTGCTTTTTTGTTCTTGTTAGTTCTTCGATTCTTGTTTAGTGATTTGTTGTTAGATTTTGTTGATTTCTTGGCCAATTAATGAGATAGATTTGTTGTTATCGATTGAACAAGTTTTGAATTTTGAGTTCTGTGATGATTATCTTTAGTTTTGAGTTCTGTATCTTTACCGATTGAACAATTTGTTGTTGTTATCTTTATTCTTTAGCTTTGATATCTGAGACCTTCTTTGGTTTTTCTCAAGTCATTATTAAGTCCTGATTCCTGTGTTTGGTAGTCGATATCCTAATGACTTTCTTTAGTTTTACAATGTAACCTTTATTTTCCTGCTGTTGCTTCAATATTTTTTTCCAGCTCTTGGAGGTTTCAGTCGTGGTTTGTATGTTGAGAAATGGGCACCTTTTGTCAAAGTAAATGATGAGAAAATTCGTTTTCTTTTTGTAACTTATTTAGCTCTGATGTCGATAATCATTTACATATCAAATTTTAGGAGTTAGCTGTTATTGTGGCTAGGGGAAGAGATGGTTCCATGGTTTGTTATCCCGTTGTTGAAACTGTTCTGGGGTAACACATAAGCTCAACTAAATATTAATATAAGTTTGAAAAGATAGTAGCGTTTTTTACTTTCTACTAATACACCTTGAAATGCACTCTAGGGATAACATATGCCATATAGTTTTAAAGCACCTGCAGATGTGCCTTGGAAGATCAACAAACTTGCCACCGATGTTGCCCAAAGGCTGTCGGTTCTTTAGAAAAGCGCTGGTGTTTTTGCAGTTGAGCTGTTCTTGACAGAGGATAGTCGGGTATTCTCATACACTTTAGGCACTCTACCTTTTATTTTTATTTTAACTTTGAGTCTTAGTTCCTTTCATATCCCTCCTCGAAGATGATGTAATGAATGTTTTTCTTTACTTTAAAATGTGAAGTTTCTTCATAATAATATTGACTGCATTATCTTCTTATCTTTTTAATAAAACATGCGGTGGCTTTTTGGTTTCAATTTTCAAATTTCGGGGAGAAGCTGGTTTCAAATTAGCTCATCAGCTTATTGCAAGGGCTCTATGTGTTCGGTGCATCTGTTCATTGGTATATAAGCCAGGTTAGCTTTTTGTTCTCTTACATTTTCTTTTTGTATGTTGTCAGTTTTTGTGAACTATATGATTACTCACAAAGCTTGTACAATAAAACTTTGATTATCGAAATGAAAACAGCGGAAGATGGGCCACATCACTCTTGTTAGGCGGTCTATGGGTGTTTTGGAACAAAGGTTACATTGAATATTAAGTGAGGAAGCCATCAAGTATATAGTCGGTTTCCATAGCATATTCTCGTTTGATGTTGAATTACGAGAATATGCTTAAATGACCAAAAAAAAACGTGTTGGAAGGATTCAGGACAGGAACAGTCAAGGATAAATTTTTTATTACGAAGAAAAAGATAAAAAACAAAAATGGTTTAAGTTTTAAAAGACAGTTAAGAGTTTGGAATAAACAAAATTAGCTGAGAGATGAATCATTGGTTTGGGGAAGTCAGTGAAAAATTTTTAAAACTTACATTTGATTTGATTGGCCAATGTAGACCAAGCATTCCTGGATAAAAACTTAACTTTAGTAAAACTTTTCATGGAAGAGTTTTAAGATGCTTAAAAGACATGAATGCTTTAAGTAACTAACCAAGATTGACATGAACATAATGGTCACTTTAATGTAAAGTCTGCATCCCATTTTGCAACAGCAGATGAGAAGTATATTTGGGTTTTAGATGATAACTCATGATAACCTTCTATGTGATTCTGCAAGATTTAACTTTTGGATCAACAAAGCGTAAAAGGAATAGGCCGAAATAAGCATGTGGACGAGCGAATTTACCAGGCGAAAGAAGTCCTTATGTTGTTCTTCTTCAGCTTCAATGGTGTGATCCAAGACTCCCCCAGGAGAAGAACTATAAAGAATGATTGACAATATCAAATAACAGCCAACATATAAAAACCAAAGACAGTTTCAAAATCTACCTATGACCAATAACGAATCGCATTATGATTCCTTTCTCTGTCTCTAATCTTTTCAATTCATCTCCTGCAAAAGGAACAAAGCAACAATCTTTTAAAACACTTTTGTTACATCTTGCTATGGAGAAAGAAGGGGTTGTTAGTTCTTGTTGAACCTTTAGGAAGCCATGTTCCTCTTATCGAATCTCTTCGTTTTCTGCTACTGAAAGCAGTCATGATTCCCCATCACAAAGAACATCCAAGGCCGTTCCTTTGAATGATCATCTGCTACTGATTTTGCAACAGTTGGAATCCATCTCCACTGTCAGATCTTGCTGCTTTCGAGCTGTGGCTAGTTCTACTTCAAGTGATGAAATTGTCTTGTCTAATGTCCTGTATATGAAAATGAACTGTATAACGCAATCTCTCATATATCAAAAACATGTTTCAATGAGACCAAGAAACTTACTTGATAACATCATGAGTATGCGTAACTCGAGATAAAATGTCTCCTTCCTAGTAAGACAAATCATACCAAAATTAAGATTAAAATGGACAAAACTTTGAACTAACCAAAGGTGATGCAACACACAATCATCAACTACTTGCCTTGCTCTCACAATCAACAAGAGGATGAAGTGAACTAGCTTGATCATTCTTCTCAGATGAAACTCTCTCAATGCCATCTACTGTCTCAGAAGTAGCCAAAAGCCTAAAGATATACATATAAAGGTGTAAGTAAGGCTAAAAAGTTCGATATAATACCAGTTGAATCGCTAAAGCTTATTTTAACAATTGAGCTTGTTTCATCTTCTGAAATTGCCAAACTGTAACAAACATTGTAATTTTTTTCAATAAAGTTACCAACTTTATGCAAAATTCAGAATCAGAATGTTCCAGATTCATCAATGTGGAGACAGAGGATACAGTGGGACAGACAAAGTTTCAGACTTTAAAGCTAAATCTAAACGAAATCTCTTAATTTTCATCAACAGTAACAGTAACTAACAAAGCTGGTTCCCCACAAGACAAGACAGCATTAGCATTGATGAATCGGAGAGAGAGAGAAAATTAAAGAACCTGTTAACGACAAGAACACCAAGAACGAAGCTAGAGATGCAGAGAACAAAAACCCATCTCGCTGAAACTCCAGAAGTTGCGGGTTTCTGATATCTTCCCATTCCCATTTTATTTTTATTTTTTACGTTTCGAGAAAACCTCCAAAGAAGAGAAAAGCTTGTTTCTTTCTTTTTAAGGTTGTCTAGCGAAAACAACAGGTGGTGTGAGCTCATCAAAACGACATAATCGTCTTCTTGGTTGAGAAAAGAAAAAAAAACTCAATAATGTTCGTAATTGATTCCTACTTTTTTCTTTTCTTTTTTATCTCTTTTCACCACTTCCTATTTTGCAGCAGACTAATTTTTAAAAAGAAACAAGAAAAGTAGTGTTTTTTTTCAAATTTGTGCTCAAATCAAATCTCATTATTGCTGGCCAAATGGGTCGCGTGATTCGCAGCTTCACTTTTCTGTTCTGTCCAAAGACAAAATACTAACTTCCAAATTTGCCTTTTATTCTACAATACCTTTTTGTTTTCTTTGTGATTTTTAGATACTCTTCAACGGTTATATAATTTGTTTTTTTTTGTTAAATGGCTCGATTATGTAATTTATCTTCACGCAATTACTTTGCATATATCTAATATATATTATAATTTTGTATTTTTATTCTGTTTCGTTTTTTACTATAAGTATAGTTTTTGAGACAATTAAAAAAATTGTTATTATATATGTATGTAATTAAATTAGATAAAATTGTTAAATGGTTTTTTGTTTAAACCTATGACCATCCTCTCAATGGTACGTTTATGAGATTACCATTTACCAATACTAAATTACTCGGCACTCAATGTTCATATTGTTGATTAATTGTTTTGATAACGGTTGAAAAACTAATTTTAATGCAAAATGTGTTGATTAATTGTTAGAAAATGTATCTAAAATTTTATCAATGCACCCTGGGGGGGGGGGAAACTATAGGCACACCAATCTCGAATGTAGCAGATTTAATTGGGTCTTTTTTTTTTTTTATCTCGAGTTAGATGAGAATTGCCTTTTTTCCTATCTATGTGATCTAATTTTCATTTTAGGTTCCTCTTAATATTCCTACAAAATCTAACCATACTATATCCTTTATGTTTGCGTATATATTTTACATATACAAATAAAATGTCCATAACTTTACTTTTAGTGTTGTCGATCTTAACCACTTTTTGTAGCGAAATTAAATTTATACTATGCGACAAAATCTGGCCGTGAGATTAGTTTAAGGGGCTCGACGTCATTAGTCTTCAGAAAATAGATCAAGGTTTTTATGCAAAGAATAATATGCAAATCATTAAATTTAGAGCAGAGGGTGGCCACCAAAACTTCATTAAATTAATTAATTATAATGATTAGTACCATTTCCCATCGAATTAACGGGATTATGGGTTGAATCTACAGATAAGCACGTTAATACTATATTATAAAGTTTCATACTCTTTATTTTAAAATGCATACTTTTGAATCGCTGTGATGGCGTGGCGAATGAGGAAGAAAAGTGTCTTCGCAGAGACACGAAAAATACCATTTGATCACTATTTTGCGGCCCGATTTAAGACACTCCATCTTTTGACCGATGGAGTTGGTCTAGAAATTCAGTTGATTTTAAATTCTATTAAACATGATATGCTGTATTATTCATGGACATGCGAATTGTCTTGAACATAGATTAATGATTGTTATGATCTATCAATAGACAATAAAAAAGTGTTTTTTTTTCTCAACTTTTGTAAGGATTACAACAATATGGTTATTTTGACAAATAACACCATTAAAAAAGTTGAACTTTAGGATCTAGTATACATTTTGTTTTTGTTGATATTTATATCCTTAGCGTGTATATTATTAAAACATGGTGCACTGTATTATATGAGTTCTATGTAAATGATAATTAACTACAATAATAATAGTTCTATGTAAATGATAATTAACTACAATAATAATATAATACTATCATATTATGGAAGTATATTTATAAAATTAATTTAAAATTTGTTAAAAATTACATGAACTACCTACCATTAAGAATCAAAAATCTAAACTATCTCACCCTACTATCCATCTAACCAAACAAATTTACAGTTTTTTTAAATATACATTTGCAATAAAATCTTCACAAAATCTATTTTTCAACTTCATTTAATTTTTTATGTAAATTAGTTAAAACGAAAAGTGGATCACTATTGCATTAATATTTTTAATACTAACTATAACTAATTAATTATTAAGTTATAAAATACATGCGTGAAAATAAACTGAGCGATATTTTAGTTTTTTTCCTTATGTTTTGATTTTACTTTATTTTATTTATAAATTTTATTCTATTAAATATTACATGAAATATTATTACTAAATATCAATCAAACTTAAATTAGGACCAAAGGGGTAGTGACCTAATGGTAGTGCAAGGGGGGTCGTTCCGTTGTGCCATGGGTTCAATCCTTTTGGAAGGAAGACATTATTTAAATAAGAGCGGACTAAAGGAATGGGCCGGTTCACCGTTTGAAACATGTCGGGATTACTTTCAAGCTCTTCGATGTACAATATTCTGCCAATTTTACAATATTCTTGATATTCTCAATGGTTTCTTCGTCAGTTGCTATGTTGTCGGATTACTAACAAAAATACTTCTAATGCATTGATGTTGTATTTGCGGTTGTTATTTATATATTAGTGTAAAATAGATATTAATTTCTGTTTTTTCTAATTTATTATAGATCATGATTCAAAAAAATGTGGAGAAAGATAAAATGTGTTATGTTTTTAGAGACACATGATAGCGTTTGGTAGCTCCACAATTTTAAAAGTATTTTGAGATTGAGAGAGTGAGATTTTGTGGCTTAATTTTTGAAGCATTTTTTTATTTATATTAGATTTTTTGTGTTAGTTTGTTATCTTTTTAAAAAATATTTTGTGGAGATTTAAATTTTTTTCTTTGATTTTTGAAGTTTTTTTGAAGCATTTTTAATTTATACTTGATTAATTTTTTTATTAGAAAGAAAAGAATCAAAAATAAATAAAGTAGAAAAAGAAAAAATATATTCGGTTTTTGGAGGGACATGTGGCAACGTCTTGTTTACTTTCAAGCTCTTACGATGTACAGTATTCTGCCAATTTTGCAATATTCTTGATACTCTCAATGGTTTCTTCGTTAGTTGCTATATTGCCATCAATGGAACTCCAAGAACGTTGTATCTTTTATTTTCAGACGTAAACATTTAATCATATTTTCTATCTCATTACTAAATGTATCATCATTTGTTTTCCTTCATGTGATCATCATCTCCAGTAAGATTACACCAAGTGTATAAACATTCACCTTTTTGGTTTCCCTCTTATTAGCTACAAATATAATTACAAAAATAGTTAGAATAAATACTTATGCATAATATAAGTTAAAAATTTTAAATGAACTTAGGGTCATTTAAATTACCAATATACTCATAGGTTCCAACCACTATTTATATATGAACTGAGTCTGTTCCTCGGGTTTCATACTTCAAAAATCAGAAATCTTCGCCCTCATTTCATCTCTTATAAGTACATTAGAAGGCTTTAAATCTCTATGGATATTTTCTACTTATTCATTTTCCTCCTATGGCTCGTTCAAAGTAATAATAACTGATTAATTATTAAGTTATAAAAGACATGCATGAAAACAAATTGAATTGTATTTTAATTTTTGATTATGTTTTTGCTTATATTTTGCTTATATTTTGCTTATATTTGAATTTTTGTTTTCAATTTACTTTTATATATTAAAATTTAATGAGATATTATGTAAACACAAAACATGTTGATTAAATTGGTCCAAAAACAATTTCAATCAGATGTAGTTTTTTCTTAGTTTTATAGCATATTTGATTTGTGATTTAAAATTATATAAAAAACTATTGATTTCATGTTTATGTGTATATGATTCGTAAGTTAATTAAAATTTGGATACATGTCAATTTCTTACACGTTTGAGTAATGATGTGTCAAAATACAAATCTTATCTTCTATATATACACTAGAATAAGTTTCATGTGTTGTGTGGGTTTGATATATATTTTTTTATTTATTATATTTTTTAGATGTATATATATATATATATTTTTCATATTTTTTATTTTTACATTTTTCATGTTTTTGTTAATTTTTTTAGTATTATTTAATTTCTTTTTATTTTTTATTTTTTATTAGTCTATTTTTGTTTGTAATCCGACTATTTTATTAATAATATTTTTGTATCAAAAATTAAAAAGTATAACATATTTTTCATTAATTTTGGTATTTCAAATCATACATTATTTGAATTTTCATAGTTGTTTGTTTTAAAACATATTATTATTATTATTATTATTCTAAAATTGATATAAGTATCAAAATAATTCTCTTCTATAATAAAGATAACTTATCTTATAGTGTAATCTACATTAAGTGATGAAATTTATGGCATAAAGTAAAAGGTTATTTTATAGCAAACATATTAAGCAATCATCTATTTCTTCTTCTTTTTGTAGCTAGTGTTTGAGAAATTTCTAGATATTAGATTGATAATTCCACACCTAATCTTGTTGAGCCATTTGGGTTGAGATCTTCAATTTCGAAAACACTTCGAGGCTATTTGTGTGGTATTCTTGAGTTGGGAGTATCTTTGTATGAATAAAGTTTAGTAAACCATTGATTAACGTATCACATGTTTGTTCATCAATATCATGAAATGTGAGGTTGAAGTTGATCAAATATTTGAAGTTGTTATCATGTGTTTGAAGTATATATTCGTTGTAGTTGATGTTGTTTTCTCCGCGTGCCTTGATATTTTTTGATTTTTAAGTTGGAGATGATTTAATGTTTCGGTTGGTGATGAAATCCTTTTTTTTTGGGAAAAGTTTTTTAGTTTTTGAAACTTCTAATGCATTGATGTTGTATTTGCATTTGTTATTTATATATTTGAGTAAAATAGATGTTAATTTCAGTTTTTTTTCTAATTTATTATAGATCATGATTCAAAAAGAATCTGGGAAAAGATAAAATATGTTATATTTTTAGAGAGATACGTGACGTCCTCTCGTAACTCCACAATTTTAAAAAGTATTTTGTTGAGATTGAGAGTTTGAGATTTTGTGGCTTGATTTTTGAAGTATTTTTTTAATTCATATTAGATTTACTGTGTTAGTTTGTTGATTTTTTAAAAAGTATATTGGAGATATTCAAATTTTGTAGTTTGATTTTTGAAGTTTTTTTGAAGCATTTTTTTAATTTATTTTTGATCAAATTTTTTTGTTAGAAAGAAAAGAATCAAAAATAAAAAAGTTGGGAAAGAAAAAAATATATTAAGTTTTTGGAGGGATACGTGGTAGCGTCTTGTAACTCCACAATTTTAAAAGTATTTTGTTGAGATTGAGAGAGTGGGATTTTGTGGCTTAATTTTTGAAGAATTTTTTTAATTTATATTAGATTTATTGTGTTAAATTGTTATTTTTAAAAAAAGTATTTTGTGGAGATTCAAAATTTTTGGTTTGATTTTTCAAGTTTTTTTTGAAGCATTTTTTAATTTATATTTGATCAAATTTTTTGCTTACAAAGAAAAGAATCCAAAAATAAAAATTGGGGAAGAAGAAAATATATTAAATTTTTTGGAGAGGACAGCGTGTGCGTCTCATTCTTTCTATAGAAATGTAACCTTCCTATATATTATATAAGATATATAATATAATTTATTTTTGATGAGTTTTATCGGATTAGTAGCTTTATTATGTCAATATTTTTTAGAATGGCATAAATGAAAGTTTGATAGGAGGCAATTTTTTTATTTTTGGATGGATCATCAAAATTAAACTAGTTTCAAAAATTTTATTGGTGAATTGACACCCTTTCTGATACACTCACAACCTCCGCACATGAGACTTATACAACCACATTCTTTTTGATTGTTTTCAGTTTTATAATTTTACCTCCATAAAGTGTCTTTGTAGTAAAAAATTCTTCGTACTGGACACATAAATTTTATTACTGCAACAAAAGAAGAAATCAATTTAATTGTTTTTGATGTTAGAAGTTAGAACAAGAACGAGCAATAGCATTTTAATAATTATCAATCGTATCAAGGAGGGAACATATAAGTATAACTATGAAGGATTTCAATAGATACAAAATAAGATTAATTTCATCATGAAGTTTTGGTAAAATAATTGTTCTTGTACGGGAGACAAGGGTATTATAGTCAGTTTAGCAAATAGACGACGGAGTGGACAATCATGTGCGGGCACAAACTCAAAATTTAAAAAAGTGGGTTGCATGTTCTTGAACCGGCGTTGGTCGAGTAGACCAATTGGTAAAATTAATCTTCTTTATCAGAGCACAAAAGGAGAAACTAATAATAGGCTATGAGTTATGACAAAGTATCAAATACGTTCATATAGTGTATTTGGGTGAGAAGCAACATGATGATCTTGAATTTGTCACATGATTGTCTGAAAGAAAACTAAATCATCAAGTAGCTAAAAATAAAGGGAATACAAATGAAACACTTATTATTGTTTGGAATGACTATCATTTTTTTTTACAAAAACAAATAGAGGGAATGGTAAAATGATGCAAAGTTTTTTTAGAACCGAAATTAATAATTAAAATATGTCAATTTTGCATTTTTGATCTAGAATTTTATAGACGGTCAGTGAAAAAAAATATTTGTGAGTTTGACACTGGAAAGTTTTAGAATTTTTTGCCAAATAAATGGACTTATATATGTGCTAAAATTGTTTTGGGTTTTAAAATTCTCATTAAACTTTATTATAATTAGATTTGTTTAACACTAAAAATAAGTATTAGGTAATAATACATCATTCCAGATCCGGATGTCAGCCCCAAAATTTTTTTATTACCGTCGTAATTTTAATATCACGATCCAGTCATTTGCCCACCTCTACTAGAAATAAGAAAGTCACCATATGCCAAAGTAGCAAAGTTCACAAAAGAGTACAATAGGGGTTCACACAATTAGTAATTTTAGTGATGATCCATTCAATAGGAAGTATAATGCCAGACATTGAGATGGTGATATGAGTGTACATACAATACATATATTTAAAAACTGAAGAATTCAAACAAAGTTTGATGCTTCAGAGTTTAGTTTGTTGGTACAAATAGAACAGAAACAGCAATGCTCATAATCCTGTTTATGAGCAGGTAAGTTCATAATTTATTAAAATAAAAAAAATATATATATATATAACATTGGTCAAATTTTCAAATAGATCTTGCCTTACTCGCTTATTCTAGTTACTCGGGGCTGGTCATCTACTTCTCATTCGGAAATTAACCACTTAATCACTTATTGTTATAGTCACGAAGGAGAAGATTTCAAATCAACAGATCTTCTAACTACAACTTTGCATTCAGAAATCTGACCCTCGACCAAGTCTTGATTATAACTTATGTAGAAAGTTGCATTTATGGTGCCTTTGAGTTTCTCATATACATGATCCTCGGTTTCTACCGCTACCTTGAAAATCGTCAAGAAGAAAGATTGGGCTGCCAAAGCCAACATTGAAAAACACTCTTTATATATGGAGAAATAAACAGTGCCATTACTAAGCAGAAACCCTACATAGCGAACGCCCCGATTCGATGCGAATGCAAGGTCCAAATATAGACGAATCAATCGTTTTCTTCCAGCTCTGATTCTTTCACCTGAAAAGGAAATATAGTGGTCACCAAAAGCATCTTACGTTACCATGCATTCAATAATAAGATATATTTTAATCTTACCATGTAAAATCGACATGTGTATGGTCGTTGAAAGGGTCAATATCTGAAGGCCATTTAGGTCTGCTAACATGGTAGAACTGAGTTGCATTCCTATCATACAAAGATGTAGCCTCGGTCGCTAAACAGATTAGTCAACCCACTAGATTAATCATCAGCAACAAAACTTTTTTTTTTGGTCTAGTGATATGATATTACACTTCGCATATAACGAGTTACATGACATTTCGCAGAGAAGAGTCTGAAAAGTCAGACGAGAGCGGGTAGCAGGATCCTCTGCAAACAAAGTTATGAAATACTCACTCCTTTTCATAATATAGAATGTTTTGGGGTAAAAGGCACATATATTAAAAAATTATTTTTGTTCTAAAAATTTATTTAATATATAAACAAAAAACAATTTGCCTAATCATAAAAAACTACAGATTACTATTGGTCACATAATATTTAATAAAAAAGTTACATAGAAATGTGAAAATATCTTATATTTTGAAATATAAAAAACCTAAAACATCTTATATTATGAAGCGGATGGAGTACTAAGCGGGCATGGTTTTAAAGCTTCGATTGTATTTCTCTATGTGATTAAGCTGGAAGTTGGTCCCCTGATACATAAACAAAAACAAGTGCATAAGACATATATTTAATAAAAATAAATAAGAGAAACTAATTTATTTATTTACCTTTTTAGATTGTACCACTGAAGCCCCATCTTAGCATAATGGGTGACTATTATGCTTATGTAGTCATCTGGATTATATATACTTGTAAACTTCTAATTCACGACCATCAGGGTCTTCTAGTCCCTAGTCCTTCCAAATGTTCGATATCAAACCCTAAGAATCAGAATAACAAAGATCATCATAACAAGCCAATTAATAATAATTAAAATTAAACTAGGTTTTAGTTTTCTTCCCAATCATCTTAAATCCAAATCCCTATACTTGTCCTTAATTCACGTTTTCTTTGTATAAAACATTGAGTTCTCTAACAACTTAAAAAAAGCGTTTACAAAAACTGAAAAAATAATTATTAATTTTATTAATTTATAGAAGTTATTAATTTATCGATAAATTAATAATTGAAATTTTAACAACTGAGAATTTTATGAATTTATAGATATTATTAATTTATCGATAAATTAATAATTATTAATTTATAGAGGTTTTTCTGAATTTAAAAAAGCGTTATATAAAAAAGTAGGAAAATGAAAACAATACTTCAATGTGTTTTAATGCATTTCACATTATGAAATAATCATTGCATATATAAAATATTTTAATAATTTTTGATGCAATTGGAAGATAATATCATATTTTTGATATTTTAAGAAAAATATAGATAAAGCTCCAACAAAATTACAAATTTACGAATAAATAAACAACATTAGAATCATATTTCATTTAAAATATCTTATATATATACAATAAATTTATATGATTATTAATTTATGTTATTAATGGGACCATATATTTACATAGAGATTTCAAAAGATTATTATCTTTATTATCTTATGAAATGTGTCAATTATTATTACGGCGTTCGGAATCGGAATAATTTATTAATTTGAGAGATTATTAATTTATCGAGTATTAATTTATATAAGTTCTACTTACATCGGTTTCCCACACTTTCCTCCAAGGCTCCAATACTCCCACCTATACAATACTCATCCAAAATCTTCCTCGTCCTCTTCGGTTTTTCTCAAAACCCCAAATTCCACTGATTTTTTTTCTATTATAATTTTTGTTTCTTTTCACATCGGACGATTGTTGTAGAATAAAATTGTCTTCAACCAAATTCTTGACCTTATCTTAAAAAGTAAATGCATCATAATCGTTCTCAGATTTGAAATGATCAAAATACCTTCATGAACCGAGCCGAATGCCCATGCCTAATGGGTTTATATAATTCGGTGAGAAATTTTCTAATCCCTATACTTCATGTTTTTCTTTGTATATAACATTGAAAATGAAAATAAACATTAGAAAAATAAGAAGATGAAAAGAATTACATCGGTTTCACACTTCATTCCAATCACTGAAGATACTTTGAATTCAATTACTTGTTCAGGTTCGTTCTCATGTCCTTAGTTGATTTTGTTGAAAATTCCAAAAAAAAAAAAACACGAATGAATTATTGTCTACACAAAGACAAAATTAATTTGACCAATACGTTTCTATTTTCCACAAGTTGTTAATTTGGTCTGCAAGAAAACTAAATCACGTTTCTATTTATATATATATATATATATATATATATATATATTGTTGAGTCCATCGTCAAAAGTCTTCAAGTAGATTGAAAATAAAAATGAAACACTTATTTTTGTTTGGGATGAGGAATTACAGATCATTACTTCTATTGTTGCTAAGTTTGATTGTACTTTTGAATGTGGAACGAGTTTATGCTGAGAGCAAGGTAAAATCAATCTTATTTATCAAAGCACAAAATGAGAAACTAACCAAGTTTTGATTTTGTTGTGATGATAATCAAATAGGTTCACATAGTGTATTTGGGTGGGAAGCAACATGATGATCCTGAGTTTGTTACAGAATCTCATCACCAGATATTGTCATCACTTCTTGGAAGGTAAAAATTTAGCTTCTTGATTAGATTGAAATTTATTATATGTTTCAAGCTGTTACCAAAGTTTTTTTTATCTGTATCACAGTAAAGTGGATGCACATGATTCAATGGTGTATAGTTACCAACATGGCTTTTCGGGTTTTGCTGCTAAGCTTACCGAGTCACAAGCCAAAAACTTGGTACTCTCATATGCTTGCTGCTGTCTTAAGTCTCACCATGTCTTTTTGGCTTCTTTGAAATATTTTCGTTGTTGATGAACTTTATATGAAACAGATTCACCTGAAGTTGTTCATGTCATGGTGGATAGTTTCTATGAACTTACAACTTTCGAACTTGGGACTACTTAGGTCTTTCTATTGCCAATCTAGCAATCTCTAAATGATACAAACATGGGTGACCAAGTTATCATTGGCTTTATTGACACAAGGTTTAAGCAGTTTCCATTAGCTCATAGCCGTTGTTTCTATTGAATCCTTTATTGTAGGGCGCCTCAATGACTTGCTGTTTTGTGTGGTTGTAGGAGTGTGGCCCGAGTCTGAATCGTTTAACGACAATGCGGTTGGACCAATACCGAGACATTGGAAAGGAGGATGTCATTCAGGAGAAAGATTCATATCAACTCATTGCAACAGAAAGCTCATAGGGCCAAAACCTTCATCAGCGGGTTTCTAGCTGAAAGCGAAGGATTCAACTCCACAGAATCGCGTGACTACATTTCTGCTAGAGACTTTGTTGGCCATGGCACGCATGTTGCCTCTATCGCAGGTGGTTCATTTGTTTCCTAACGTAAGCTACAAAGGTCTAGCTGGAGAGAAACTTGAGAGGTGGTGCACGGTGCTCGCATAGCAATATACAAGGCTTGTTGGTATCTTGATCGGCTAGGCATTGTGGCTTGTTCATCTTCTGATATCTTGAAAGCAATGGATGAAGCTATGCATGATGGTGTTGATATTTTGTCACTCTCTCTTGGGGCTCAAGTTCCTCTGTTTCCTGAAACCGATCTGCGTGATAGGATTACTACTGGAGCGTTCCATGCAGTAGCAAATGGTATTATAGTTGTTTGTGCAGGTGGGAACTCTGGCTCAGCGTCTCAGACTGTTTTAAACACAGCTCCTTGGATCTTAACGGTGGCTGCAACCACTCCTAGACCGGTCCTTTCCCACACCTTACACTTGGAAACCGCAAAGTGATATTGGTAAAACAGAGTAAATGATTTTTCCTCTGCAAACGAAACACAACCCAAATCTTGAAAACTGTCTGATTATAATTGTTAATGCAGGGTCAGGCATTGTACACAGGTCAAGAACTTGGCTTCACTAGTTTGGTTTACCCAGAGTCTCCAGGGAACACCAATGGGACCTTTACCAGGTAATTAACATCAAGTTTCTAGCTTCTTATTTATGTTCAATGAGAGTTTATCTTACTAAATATATATGTAACGTTTGGCAGTGTTTGTGAACGACTTAATCTCAACTCAAACCTTACAATGGCAGGGAAAGTTGTGTTGTGTTTCACAACAAACACACTTTTTACCGCTATGTCGAGCTACTTCTTATGTGAAAGCAGCTGGTGGTCTTGGTTTGATCATAGCAAGAAATCCAGGTTACAATCTCCTCCATGCAGAGATGATTTCCCTTGTGTAGCCATTGATTCAGGTGATCGGGACCAATATACTTCTTTACATACGATCCACTAGGTATGAAACTCTCAGTTGTTTCAGTCCCTCCAACAAACATAAATTGTAAGAAAAGTAAATATATTTTGTATGGAATTGTGGTTCTGCAGATCACCTATTGTGAAGATACAACCTTCCTAGAACGTTCGTTGGACAACCTGTAGGAACAAAAGGTAGCAACATTCTCATCAAGAGGACCTAACTTCGATTTCCCGGCGATTCTTAAAGTATGTTTGGATCGTAACTTTCAGAAATTTCTTCATTTAGATGTTTTTTGAATCACATAAAAATGTACTTTTTTTTGGTAATGCGGCCTGATATAGGGGCACCAGGGTGAGTATATTAGCTGCTACATCTCCTGATTCAATTCTAGTGTTGGAGGATTTGATATACTTGCGGGAACATCAATGGCGGCTCCAGTTGTTTCGGGAGTTGTTGCTCTTCTTAAATCTTTACACCTAATTGGTCTCCTGCTGCCTTTAGATCAGCCATTGTCACTACGGGTTCTTTATCTTCTTCCAACTTCTAGAAACAACAGATCAAAGGAAACTTGAATCTCTCTTCACTCAATATTTGTTTTTATTACTTTGCAGCTTGGAGAACAGATCCATTTGGAGAGCAGATTTTTTGAAGAAGGTCTTCTCGTAAAGTAGCTGATCCTTTTGATTATGGTGGAGGCATAGTGAATCCAGAAAGCTAAAGAACCAGGTCTCATATACGACATGGGGTCCCAAGATTACATTCTCTACTTATGCTCTGCTGGTTATAACGACTCATCTATCTCTCAGCTTGTTGGTCAAGTAACAGTTTGTTCAAACCCTAAACCTTCTGTTCTTGATGTCAACTTGCCTTCAATCACCATCCCAAACCTTAAAGACGAAGTCAATCTCACTAGAACCGTTACTAATGTTGGACCGGTTGACTCGATCTACAAAGTCGCGATCGAGCCTCCACTTTGGGATTAGAGTGGCTGTGACGCCAGAGACGCTAGTGTTTAACTCCAAAAACCAAAGGGTATCCTTCACGGTTCGTGTCTCGACTACACACAAAATCAACACTGGATTCTACTTTGGTAGCTTGATTTGGAGAGATGCTATGCATAATGTGACTATTCCTGTGTCTGTGAAAACGCAGATTCTACAAAACTATTACGATGAAAACTGGATTATTTTTGTGAACATGAATAAATGTATTAAGCAATATCGTTTTCCTTAGCCTATATGTTAATAAACCAATAATACAAGAGCCACCCAGTGGATTTTGCTTATATTTAAATTATTAATCCCAAATATATTTTTCTTAAAACATTTTACCTAAACTTTGTTTGTTTTGGCTCATTTTTCCCCATAATCTGTAATTTCAATAGGATTTTAATTACGATCTTAATTGGTCTTCTAGAGAAGATGTGAATGTTGTTGTCGATAATGGATTGTAAGTAATATCTGTGTTGATTGGGTTGACTCTTTGTTGACTCTAAACGTTTCTATAAACTAGAATATTAGTGTATATATATGAAGATTATGAAGAATAAAGCATCATGAAGAAGAGTTAGTTACAGTGAGAAACATATATAGTTGGTTGAAGTTAGTTGGAAGATAGTTTGTACAGTTAAAGAAGTTAGTTTCATCTTACGCTGAATATAAACACTTGTAAGTTGTAAGTTGATTGATTAAGCTAATGAGAAAATCAGTTTGTTAATTCTAATATAGAATTTAGTTGGCCGTCTATGTACAAAGTGTAAAAATTTCTCTAGTTTCTCTGTGTGTGATTAAAATAAGGAGAACTTATGTTAGATTCAAACCTGCGAAAAACTATTCCTAGAAACTGTTAACATGTTTGGAAATAGACATCTATTGTATAAATCTATGTATCAAGAGATGATCTACTAATGCTTCCTTGTATAGTTTCCAAGTAAATTGAAGTATCGAAAACACATTTTTTTTGCTTGGAATTGAGGAATTTTAGATCATCAGTTCTTTTGGTGCTAAGTCTGATAATAACTTAGAACTTCTTTACCAAAGGTTTAATCTTGTGTGTACAGTAAAGTGGATACACATGATTCTAAGGTGTACAATTATCGACATGGCTTTTCATGTTTTGCTGCCAAGTTTAATGAGTCACAAGCCAGAAAATTGCTATCTTGGTACACAAAACAAAAGGATGCATTCTTGGCCACACAAAAGAGTAAACATGAGCTTGACCAAGACATTTTTCATTTCTTGAATTTTCATCTAAGTCTCCACTTCTTGTAATTTAGTTGCACTAAAAACTAAGAACGTTTCTATATAAAATACTAGTGCTTCCTCAACATTATTAAAAGTAGATTGTATGAAAAAACTCAAACACTATTTTTTTTTTGGGTCTCGGATGAGATATTACAAATCATCCATATTCTCTTGGGGCTAAGTCTAATAATACTCTTCAATGCCACACGAGCCGATGTGGAGAGCAAGGTAAACTGATATTTTTTATCATCAAACTGAAAAAAGAAGGAAACCAAGAATAGGTATGACTAAGTTTGGTTTTTGTTGTGATGACTGATGATAATCAAGTAGGTTCACATAGTGTATTTGGGCGAGAAGCAACATGATGATCCTGAGTTAGTCACAGAATCTCATCACCAATTGCTCTCATCTCTTCTTGAAAGTTACAAACCTTATTGATTATCCATTCTGTTCCAATGGGTTTGCATTATGTCTCAAGCCTTTACTACGAGTTTATCCTGTGGCACAGTAAAAAGGATGCCCTAAGACTCAATGGTGTATAGTTACCGACATGGCTTTTTCGGGCTTTGCGACCAAGCTCACCAAGTCACAAGCCAACAAAGAAAATCGTAGTTGCATACATGTCTTAAGTCACACCATGTCTTGGCTTCTTAACATTAGAAAATTGATAGAAACTAACTCTAGCTGATGACATTATTCTGGAAACAGATTTACCTGAAGTTGTTCATGTCATACGGATGGTTATCATGAACTTCGTGACAACTACCGGACATGGGACTACTTAGGCCTTTTTACTGCCACTCCAAGAATCTCTTAAATGATACGAACATGGGTGACCAAGTTATCATTGGAGTTATTGACACAGGTCACACTGTAGATTTATTTGTGTATGTTACTTTTGATTCTTTCATTATAGCGCCTCAATGACTTGTGTTTTTTGTGGTTGTAGGAGTGTGGCCAGAGTCTGAATCATTTAAAAGAAAATGGGATTGGACCAATTCCAAAGAAATGGAAAGGAGGATGTGAATCAGGAGAAAACTTCAAATCAACAAATTGCAACAAAAAGCTCATAGGAACCAAGTACTTTATTAAAGGTTTCTAGCTGCAAACAAAGTTCAACTTCACAAAATCACCTAACTACATTTCCGCTAGAGACTTTGATGGCCATGGCACATCAATCGCCTCCATTGCAAGTGGTTCATATGTTACTAACGTAAGCTACAAAGGTCTTGCTGGAGGAACCTTGAGGCGGTGCACCTCGTGCTTTCATAGCAATGTATAAAGCTTGTTGGTTTCTCAAAGAGCCTGATGATGGGACTTGTTTAAATTCTGACATCATGAAAGCAATTGATGAAGCTATTCATGATGGTGTTGATGTTTTGTCAATCTCTCTTGTTGGTGAGTTCTCTATTTCTGAAGCGGATCTGCGTAATCACGATTGCTACTGGATTCTTCCATGCAGTCTCAAAGGGTATTGTAGTTGTTTGTGCAGGTGGTAACAATGGTTCATCAGCTCAGACCGTGTCAAACACGGCTCCTTGGATCTTAACAGTGGCTGCTACCACTCCTAGACCGGTATTTTCCAACACCTATTATACTTAGGAACAATAAAATGATATTGGTAAAACAGGAGTAGATGCTCACAAAGTTTATGTTTCTGTTGTTATCACATTTTTTTTCTTAAACAAACAAAACACAAGTCTAGCATTGGAGCACTCTGACTATGTTTTTTTCCAATCTTACTTCAGGGTCAAGCAACATACACTTTGGTCCAAAACTTGACTTTACTAGTTTTGGTTTACCCAAGGGATACAGGGAACAATGGGTAAGTAATGATATCAAAATCTATAGTTCTTGCTAAGACATTGGTTCAGTTTTCCTTGGAGAACATCATTTTCTAAATTTTAACATTCAGGTGTGTGTGAATCTCTTAATCTCGAGCCTAACCATACACTGGCGGGAAAGTTGTGTTGTGTTTCACAACTTTAGAACTAACACTGATATATTAAGAGCTGCATCTGTTGTTAAGACAGCCAGTGGTCTTGGCTTGATAGTCTCAAGAAACCGTTATACACTCTCGCGCCATGTAATGATGATTTCCCATGTATAGCCATTGATTCTGAGCTCGGGACGTTATACTTTCTTACATCGTTCCACTAGGTATGATGAAACTATGAATTATGATCTTTACATGTTCATTTGTTTCATTCCCAACAAAAAAACATAGAATCGTAAGAAAAAAGATTACAGGATCTCTTTGTTGTGAAGATACAACCTTCCTAGAACACTCACCCGGACAACCAGTTGGGACAAAGGTGGTACACTTCTCATCAAGAGGACCTAACTTTCAATTTCTCAAGCTATTCTAAAAGTAAAGCATATCGGACCTTAATAAAATTTTTGTAATATCTAATTGTTTGACATATAAGAAACTTTACTTGTGTCTGTTGCAACTGATATAGCAGCAGAGTAAGGATATTAGCTGCTACATCTCCCAATTTCACCTTCAATGCGGATGGATTTGCTATATTCAGGAACATCGATGTAAATCCGGTGATTTCGAGAATTATTGCACTTCTCAAGCTTTGCATCTGATTGGTCTCCGCTTTTTAGATCAGCATTGTCTTCTCGAGTTCTTATCTTTCTTCCTTCTAGACAAACAAAGAAAACTTGAATCCTTCTTCATTTCGATAATAAATCCGTCTTTACTTTTCGACTTGGAAGACAGATCCATTTGGAGAACAGATATTTGCGGAAGGGTACATCGGCAAAATAGCTGATCCTTTTTTGATTCACAGTGGAGGCCTTGTGAATCCAGAGAGGCTGCAGATCCAGGTCTCATCGACATCGGATCAGAAGATTACATTCTTTGCTTGTGCTATGCTGGTTACAACGACTCATCTATCTCTCGGATTTGTTGGTAAAATGTGTTGCTTTCGAACCCTAAACCTTCCGGTTCTTGATGTTAACTAACCTTCAATCACCATCCCAAACTCGATGAGTGAAATCACTCTCACCAGAACTGTGACTAATGTTGGACCAGTGAGCTTCGGTCTCTACAAAATGGGTTGTTGAGCCCTCCGCTTGGGGTTAGAGTGGTTGTGAAGCTGGAGGCACTAGTGTTTGCTCCAAAACCAAAAGTGTTTCCTTCACGGTTTGGTGTCTCGACTTCACAAAATCAACACTGATACTACTTTGGTAGCTTGACTTGGACTGACTCTGTCATAATGTGGTGATTCCTATGTCTGTGAACGATTTCCAAAGCTACTATGATGAGAGCGATGATTAAATGATCTATATTTGTATGTGTGAATAAAGCATTAATAATCAAAGTTAATTTGAGGATATTACTTTGTTCTTTAATTACGTTTCCCTATTTTATCAGAGCCACTAATTAAATTCTCACGACCTAAGTTATTTCCGTATCTTTGATTTCTTCTTTCCCCTGGGAACTAACAAAAAGCTTTTGTAGATTAGTGCGGATATTCAATACCACGTGTAACCATATTATTAATCGATCGTAAGCCAATCTAAATGAAATCAAAACAAATAAAGGAATGCAGAATGTTGAAGTTACAATTGCGAGATCTAATCAGTTCTCACAAATCGGTAATAACCATCTACTGAATCCGGGATTCTCACGAAGCAGGGAATGGCAACATTATGAAACTGAGTCAGTCCAGTCAAGCTTCCAAAGTAGTATCCAGTGTTCACTCTATGGTTTGTTAACACACGGACCTTGAGCAGAGAGCTTCTTGGTCTCCCCAGCGTTGAATACTAATGTCTCGGTATCACTTGGTCGCATTAACACCCGTTGGAGCCTCGATCACGGCCTTATAAACTGACCCTATTGGTCCAGCGTTGGTAACAATTCTAGTGATAGTAACTTCTTTTGCTAGGTTTGGGATTGTGATTGAAGGCAAATTAAGATCTAGAACAAGGAAGGTTTAGGGTTTTTGCACAAAACCGTCTTCTTAAAGAGATAGTCCAGTAATGGATGAATCCGAGTAACCAACGAGCACAGGTAGAGAACATAATCGTTAACTCCATATCGTAAACTAGACCTGGTTTGCGGCTCTCTCTGAATTCTAGTGCCTCCTCGTAGTCAAATGGATCGGTTAATTTGCGGTTTGATCCGTCTGAAAATGGGTTCCGGATGGATC